>JABBWA010000633.1:0-21866 GCA_016628065.1 Suillus lakei | reverse complement strand
ATCGCCTGTTATTAACCCTCGATTGTTTCTAACGCAACATTCCAGACTTAATCACTTCGGACATATCCTTGTCGCCTTTTGATGCCGATGAACTCTACAGAATTCTGGAGTTGATCAACCATCTCCGAGGTACGAAAGTTCCATTCGAACTGTTGTGTTCGAACGTCTATGGTATATACATCTCCAGAGAACGCTGATGAAAACAATTTCCCTCATTCTATTTGCACCATCGGTAAGCAAAGTTATGCGCATGGTTAAATCTCGCCTGAAGTTATCAATAGCGAGGTTCATGCACTACTTCTGTATATTCTCCATTCAGAGCCGGGTCCGCATTGCTCATTCATTTAAAGATAGAGCCAAAATTTTTCAACGCCTGCGGCTTACCTTGCGCTCGTCTCCAAGCTGGCAGAACCATGTCTGAGGAGGACACTGGTTTTGGTCGACTGATCGACGGCCTTCTTGTTCTCGAGTCAGTATTTTTGGTCACTGCAGACGCACATGAGAAGTCTTCAAAGAATGTGGATGGATGGACGCCTCAACACGCCGCAGTGGAAAAAAATTCACCACAGATCTCATGACGGAGTGGACTGGGATTACAATCTACGTGGTATCATCAAGCCATGATCCCACTTCGTAATCTGATCCTGAGTTTGTTCTCGCCAGTCCACCGTCATGTTAGCCGTAGACGTGAGCTTCCTGACAATACTGAATGCAAACCTCGACAAGTCGCAGTCGTTCGAGGTCACTGCTATCTATCTCTCGATTATTTTCATCACCGGCTCCTTGATCATCTTACTCCGTTGACTCAGACCAGAGACGAGTTTTTAAAACAGCCGACAAAGCGGCAAGTCGTCGCCCTTGCATCCATCTCTGCGACGCTCACTAGTCTACTTAGGCCGAATTTCTGTCAAATTCGACAAGCACGTTTTCTGGGAGTGAGAGCCCTCGCAACCGTTTGCGGTCTACCATATGTCATGCTTCTGTGGGGGTACGTGGGTCAATACTCTCTTCCCAGGGCAATTGATTATTATGCCTTTCACCAGCATAATCTACTTTGCAGTCAGCCTTTTGCTCAACATGTTCAAGACGGCAACCATGGTGACATCGGTTGTCAGCACGTGCGTGTTCGTCACCGTGTTCGTGTCGTGGTTCATCTGGGCAACGAGAGAGATTCGTATTTTCCGGCGGCTGGCTAAGTTTGCTCTTTCTTTCACTAGCAAGTAGTATCCAACCTGAGCGCTTCGGGATTTTTTATCATGTCAACCATGCAGTGGCATTGGCAGGAGCTTTATGTGATCAACCGAGTCTTCTTTAGTAAGGGGTGCAGATAATTTATACAATGCCTGAACTCTGATGTTACTCCATGACAACGACCATCGTCTACTCTATATCTTTGAATACAGAGTTTTGTACAATTCATCTCTCGTTCGATCCTGTTAAGTGTTAATTATGAATCGACAAGTAGGATTTATGCATCCCATACCACACTACGCAAATGCTACATTACGATGAAGATCGGAAACGGAGAGCAACACGACGTGTTGATGCGGTAGCAGCCTTTAAGTTCGCTGCCCGCTTCGCCAAAGAATCTTCCTTAGCCACTGGCACATCTTCTCGACTTCGCTTGCTAGCTGCATCAATGATAGATACCGCGGGAGTTGCACTCTGAGCATGGGATAAAGCGCCACCCCGAGACCAGGAGCTGCACCTCGGGTCCTGAGGCCTCTCACCTTGACAGCGCCGCACGGTGCAACTCTAGTAGGGACGTCACATCCCTCGCCCTTTCGAGTCCATGTTTTTCCTCCTCCCATACTCTCGTAGCATCGACCAATCTCACAGCATCAATCAACAAGGCGTCTTTATCTGTATGTTGGAGGCTTTCTATGAATGTCAATATTGAACACTGGGGGGATGGGTTCGCTGTCGAAGAAGGTCCAGGTTTCGGGAGGCCAGATAGGGGGATGGTTTTCCGACTGTAAGATATCAGTAGACGGTTGCATCGATGTTATTGTTGAGAACTCCTAAGGTAGCACACTGTGTGCGATAGGGTGCGGTTCCTTTTCCGCAGCGTCAGGAAACACTTTTGGAAATTTGTTGGCATCGTTTTTCAGCTCCACCGCGATTTCCTGAAGGTTCATAGCTTTTATGCGTTGGCCGACAGTCTCGTGGGGGGAGTGGCCTGGCCAGGGAATTGCGGGGTGAGTTACATTAAAGAACAAGCCATGACTTATGATGAGTTAGGCATTTGCGGTGTATTTCAATTCGAGGTTGGGTGTTGTCGCTGTGGGTGGTGAGGACATTAATGTGGTTGGTTTGTAAGTCCATGGCAGTTTGTGAGTCCATTTGTTGGGGGTGCGGTGGAATTTGAAATTTGAAATTTGAAATTATTACCCCTACTAGAGTTCATTAATATTAGCACGTAGTTGAACCAGCTTTGGTTTCAAAGTGGACTCAGAGAAGTCGAAGCAATACAAGCACCGGAGCCTCTTAGCCCACTTTCTGAGCACGACACTGTACCACTCGCAGTGCCGAGCGTCAGGGAGAGAATCCCTTGCAGGGTCTGCCAAGTAGGCTAGCTCGTCACCTGCCTGACGTATACTAATCCTCAAGTATCCAGACTGCCAGTCACAAGTCCACTCGCCAAGAGCTTTCTCAGGAACTCTAGCTCTGACACATTGATCTCATCAAATCTTTCACTCAGCGTCTGGCAATTAAAAAGGTGTACTCAGCGAATGAGAATCTACATCCGATCAAGGGTCTAGCGATGCAGGGACATGATGAATTTGACACGAGAGCTGGCCCGGCCGGACCACATTAATAGGTAAGAAGCGAGCTCTGCAGTGGTGGGCGTTTTAACATTTGAGCGCTCTGCCATACAGAGTTACTTCTACTTTCTCAAGTCTCGACTTCAACCACAACGACGGCGACCAAACATGTTGAGCACGAAGCTAATTCGAAAGCTCTTGACATATCTACGGCAAATGTTGGCGGAACTTGCAATTTTTTCCGCCCAGCGACTGAACATTCTTGTATCTTGCTTTCGGCGCTTTGTTGCCAAGTTTCACTTATTAACTGGCCACATTCATTGCGCTGGGTCCTCCACCGCAGACTCATGCTGTACCGGAGCTTTCAATGCGCGATGTTCCCAGGCCACCTTGCCGTTAATACCACTCCATAACCAGCAGATAACTCCAGTGAGCGGCACTCAAGATATGGTGTCGTCTTCAACACCTCCGACCACGCCTGTTCCAAGCATTCCCCAACAATCTGTCCCGCCTCAGACGTCTTCGCCCGCAGATGCTGGGAACGCGATCTCTTCCAATACTCCCAGCATCACTCCCCGTTTTGTGCCATTCGCTGCAAATCATGTTTCACGATACCATAAGCGTCCTCTTGTGTACGTGCAGCACCTTCATGATAGTGGATTGTCTCGAAGAATCACTCTCCAGAGATACATCTCACCAGCGCGATCATATCCCAGCACTCACGAGGCGCTTTCCCAACGAGTGAGTGCATTTGCCAGACGATGTTTAAATGGGGATGACAAACCGTACAGATCATGCGCATGGCTGAACAGTGATTGGCAGTCGTGCGTACACCCCGAAGGCGCATTGTATTTGTACAATGAGAGTCGAGTAAGCCTCCAATCATGAAGGACATACATATATTTCATGGGCCACTGAACATTTGTCTTTTTTAGAAAGCATTCACTGAAGCGACTATGAATGAAACTTCCTTCCACTTGCTTGACGGATGCGTGGATGGGCTGTATGACCTGGCACGCGCACAATCAGCGAATCTCGAAGCCGATGACATTGAGCTCGTTGTGCAATTACGGCCCACTCACCGCGAAGTGACCTGTCAATATTACTTCGTCGACCACACGGCTCGAACTCTCTTTTGGCTGCACGATAACCATGAAGCAACAATGAACCCCTTTTTCGGGCTCCGGGGCGCTGTTGATCTGAGCCACATTCGTGCGTTATGCTGAACTTTGATCACACTGATATGAATTGGCAAGTAGGATACGCCTTGGAGTCTCAGTACTGGTTTGTTCACTTGCAATTGTGTGAGTTTCAGTCACTTCTTACATCATTTCAATTCCAATATGCTTCCAGATCCTGTATGATCATCAACGCCTGAGACGAGCAGGACGCATTGCAAACACTACCCGCACCACCGGATGGATCGAGTCGAGCTTCTCAAAGAACTGAGGGAGGAAGTCATGCATGCGAGTGCAGGTAATGATTGTCTATCATTAACCTTCAATTGTTTTTGAACACTACATTCCAGATGTTATCACTTCGGACATGTCATTGTCGCCTTTTGATGCCGATCAACTCTCCAGAATCCTGGAGCTGATCAACCATCTCCGAGGTGCGAAAGTCTCCTTCGAACCGTTTATATTGAAACGCCTGAAGTATTACACATCTCCAGAGAACGCTGAGGGAAATGATTTCCCTCATTCCATTTGCATCATTGGTAATAAAAGCCTATACCCATGGTTCAATCTCCTTTGACGACTCATCATCTTATCAATAGCTAGGTTCATGAATTATTTCTGTATGTTCCTCATTCCAGCGCCGGGTTCAGGTTCAAGTTGTTCAATCATTCTGAAGATAGAGCCAAGTTTTTCAACTTCTGCGGCCTACCTTGCGCTCGTCTCGATGCTGTCAGATCTGTGTATGAGGAGGGTACTGGCCTTCATCCATTGATCGGCGCTCTTTTTCCGTTTTTCGATTTCATACTTTTTATGGCCCCGCAAGCACACGTGGAATCTATTCAAAGGGTGTGGGTGGATCAGTGCATCGACGTGCCGCGGTGGAAAGACTTCAGCAGAAATCTCTTGGATGAGTGGAATGGGATCGCTCTCTACGTGTGTATCATCAAGTCATGATCCCACTTCTGATCCTGACCTTGTTCCTGCCAGTCCACTGTCATGTTAGCCGTAGATGTGAGCTTCTTGGCAATGCTGAATGCAGACGTCGACCAGCCGCAGTCGATGGAGGTGACTGCTATCTATCTATCGATTATTTTCATCACCGGCTCCTTGCTCATCTTATTCCTGCTGACTCAGACCCAGAGACGAGTTTTTAACACAGCCGACAAAGCGGCAAGTCGTCGTCCTTGCATTCATCTCTGCCATACTGACTAGTCTACTTAGACCCATCGCCTGGAACAGTTGACAGGCACGTCTTATGGAGTGAAAGCTGTCGCAACCGTTCACGGTTTGCCGCGTGCATTGCTTATGTGGGGGTACGTGGATCGATATTCTCTATGCAGGGCAATCGATTAACATCCCCTTCACCAGGATCACCTGCTTCATATACGCCTTTCTGTGGAATGCGTCCAGATCTGCGACGCCGGCCACGCTGGCATGGATTTCCAGCGGGTACATTGTCGTCGCCATACCCATATGGTGGTTCATCTGGGGAATGACATAGACCATATTTTCAGGCGACTGGCTGAGTTCGTCCTTTCTTCTGTACGAGTGAGAGATATTCAACCCTAGAGCTTCGAGAATTTCTATCATATCAACCATGCAGTGGCATTGGCAGGAGCTTTATGATCAACCAAGTCTTCTTCAGTACGAGGTAACATATACAATGCGTGAACCAACGTTACTCCTTCACAACGGCTCACGCATAACGTACTACATGTACAGACACGTCCAAGTTTGTTCTATTACCTTCATCGGTCTACTCTACATGTATATTTTTGAATGCAGATCCAATTTATCTCTCGCTCGATCCTGTTCGACAAGTACTGTATGATTGATACATTACGTGAAGTCATGATGTAATGTAAACCCCTACCACACTACACAAGTCTAGCTACATGTCTGGAGATCGGGGACGGAAAGCAACACGACGTGTTGATGCGGTAGTAGCCTTCAAGTCCGCTGCAGGCTTCACCCGCTTCACCTGCTCAACCACTAGCACATCTTCTCGACTCTGCTTGCTTGCTGCATCAATGATAGACACCGCGGGAGTTGCACCCTGAGCATGGGGTGTAGCGTCACCCCGACCAGGAGTTGCACCCCGAGTACTGCCTCTCACCATGACAGCGCCGGGAGGTGAAACTCTACTAGTAGGGACTCCATGTGACACCACATTAGCAGCAGCCTCCACTTTAGTAGCCACAGTTGCCGCAGCTGAGCTAGCAGGACCCATAGGTGGTAAACCCCGCGCAGCCGCGAATCGAGTAGACATCATGGCTGTACCCGCATGCCGAGCTCGGGGCTCTGCGTCATGACTCTTGATGGAAATTGCAGTCCTAGTATCAGCTTGCGTCGACTTGCCAGAAGTAGCAGCAACAGCAGCCTCTTCTTTAGTGAACAGAATTGCAGCGTTAGCTGCTGCCTTGAGGGAGGCCTTGCACAAGGCAGTCAACTGAATGTGCAGAGTCTTCAGTTCTTGCGCGTGTCTTTTTGAGAGTTCTTCGGTTGTTGGAGAGGGAGGGCTTGCATTCTTGGCAGCAGCAGTGTCCCTGGCTCTGGCTGACTGCAGTTCTAACATTTTGATCCGACGCTCGTTGAGTTTAGAGATATCCTTGACGTCATCGGATAGCGGTTTTTTCACGAGCTTGTCTGCGGTCTGAAAACACAAAGCGGTCAGAACAACAACACGCAGGCAGAAGAATAACCAACATCAGCACGTGCCAATGCCTCAACTCTCGCCCTCTCGAGCCTAAGCTTGTCCTCCTCCCATGACCTCGCAGCGGCAGATGCGGCTGAAGAAGCTTCACTCTTGCCCTCCTCGACAGCAGCTACGAAAAGAGCAGCGTGCCGCAAGCTGTCCTTATCCCTAGCTGACCGCAGTTCCGATATCTGAGCCTGATAGTCCTTGAGTTGACAGGCATGCTTGGTGTTTTCAATCACTAGCTTTTTCACCATATTGTCTGTGCTCTGGAAAGAGGGAGCAATTAGCGCAACGATGCAAAGTCAGAAGAATAACCAACTTTAGCATGAACCAATGCCTCGTCCCTCGATTTTAGGAGTCCACGCTTTTCCTCCTCCCATGTTCTTGCAGCGTCAGACGCGGCTGAAGAAGCTTTGCGCTTGTCCTCCTCGAAAGCAGCGTGCCGCAAGCTGTCCTTGTCCCTAGCTGACTGCAGCTCCGATATCTGAGCCTGATAGTCCTTGAGTTGACAGGCATGCTTGGTGTTTTCGATCACCAGCTTTTTCACCATATTGTCTGTGCTCTGGAAAGAGAGAGCAATTAGCGCAACGATGCAAAGTCAGAAGAATAACCAACTTTAGCATGAACCAATGCCTCGTCCCTCGATTTTAGGAGTTCACGCTTTTCCTCCTCCCATATTCTCGCAGCGTCAGACGCGGCTGAAGAAGCTTTGCGCTCGGCCTCTTCGACAACAGCGAGCCGCAAGCTGTCATTATCCCTAGCTGACTGAAGCTCCGATATTTGAATCTGACACTCCTTGAGTTGACCTGCATGTTTGGTGCCTTCGGACAGCAGCTCTTTCACAATGGTCTGGAAAGAGAGAACGTTTAGCGCAAATAATGCAAAATCGGAAGAATAACTGAACCAATGCCTCATCCCTTGATTTTAGGAGTTCACGCTTTTCCTCCTCCTCGACAGCAGCGTGCCGCAAGCTGTCCTTGTCCCTGGCTGATTGAAGCTCTGATATTTGAGTTTGGTAGTCCTTGAGTTGACAGGCGTGCTTGGCGTCTTCGGACAGCAGCTCTTTCACCTTATTGTCTGTGGTCTTGAAAGACAGAGCGTTTAGCGCAATGACCCAAAGTCGGAAGGATCACCAACTTTAGCATGAACCAATGCCTCGTCCCTCGATTTTAGGAGTTCACGCTTTTCCGACTCCCATGCTCTCGCAGCGTCAAACGCGTCTGAAGAAGCTTTGCGCTTGTCCTCCTCGAAAGCAGCGTACCGCAAGCTGTCCTTGTCCCTAGCTGACTGAAGCTCCGATATCTGAGCCTGATAGTCCTTGAGTTGACAGGCATGCTTGACGTCTTCAGACAACAGCTCTTTCACCATATTATCTGTGCTCTTGAAAGAGTGTTTAGCGCAACGATACAAAGTCAGAAGAATATACCAACTTTAGAATGAGCCAATGCCTCGTCCCTCAATTTTAGGAGTTCACGCTTTTCCGACTCCCATATTCTCGCAGCGACTGCAGAAGGTGAGCGCTTGGCCGCCTGGTTGTCGAGGGAGGCCTGGGTTTTGGGAGGGTTGATAGGGGGAGGGGATGGTGTTTCAACTGTAAAATGAGGTGCGTTTTTATCGGCATGTTGAGGGTTTTCTGTGGACGCTGGGTGGATGGGTTCGGTGTCGAGGAAGGTCCATGAGTTGAGAGGGGGAGGGGATGGATGAAGTGCGTCTTTATCTGCCTGTTGGGGGTTTTCTATGAACGCTGGGTCGATGGGTTCGCTGTCGACGAAGGTCCAGGTTTTGATAGGGGGAGAGGACGGTCTTCCGACTAAGATATCCACATGATCAGCAGCCGTTCGAAAGCATTGATATTGGGAACCCCTAGCACGTACCGTGTACGATAAAATGTAATTCCCGTTCTGCAGCGTCAGGAAACGCTTCCGAGAGGGTTTCGTCGTCGTTTGTTAGCTCCACCGCGATTTCATCTAGGTTCATGGCTTTTACGCGCTCGCCGACGGTTTCGTGGGGGGAGAGGTGGATTTGCGTGGTGAGCTAGAGCAAAACGAATCATGAGTTGCTTGTTGATATTGCGTTGACGGGGACTCACCTTCCATAAGACGAGATCTTGTGGTAGTACCCCACGCAGAGGGTGTGCGCGAATGGCGGATTTTAGCTGGGCTATTTGAGAGCTGGGGGGTACGCTGATACCATAAGCATTGGGGTGTTTGTCCACTGTGTACTTTAATTCGAGGTTGGGTGTCGTGAATATTGTGTCCATGGCGGTTGAGTTCGTCGTGGTTGGGTACTCAGGAGCTCGAGAGGGGTGCCCCTATAGTCCATGGTCACTGAATACTGAGTACTCATCCCTTAGTAGAGAACTCGTCATTTGAATTAAAGGTCTGGAGCCATTGATTTCGAAGCGGACTCAGAGAAGGCGAAGACTTCAGTATTAGCGCTGAACTTATGGTATTTGCCGTACACGCTGGACCATTAATATTTGCAGCGCCGGGAAACCCTCACGGGGTCTGCCAAGTAGGGTCGTGACCACCCTGGCATATGCTAATCCTCGAGATCTCAAAAAGGGCGCGTAGGCATACTCTTACGAGACTATTTGCCAAGACATTTTCTGAGGAACGACAGCTCTGAGAGATTGATGCTGATCAAATGATGCACTCACGTCGGGCAGTAGAAGGTGTACTCAGCGAAATGAGAATTTACATCCGATCAAAAAACTAGCAACGGAGATGATGAAAGTGACATGAGAAATGTAAGTTGCGCCATGGCCAGGACTCGATGACTTGTGTAACGAGCAGACCTCACCTGTGCGCTTCAAGTCTGTGCCGGAGCTGTGAAACTGCGCATGCGCACACCGACATTCCTGGTGCTGGATGAAATGAGGACTTGATTGAACGTGTGAGGGCCTACAACGTTGAAGTTAACGGGTGATTTAAATAAATGAAACTCGGTTGAGAAAAAAAGATGGTTGAAGTTTTGGCCACGGTGGGTATTACTATTAGCGCGCTAGGCCAAGTCACGTACGTAGTGCCACCCAAGTGTCTTAACGTACTACTACCTGCTACTCTTTCTTTGTCCTCGTCGTCGTCAACGTCGAGCTGGTCGATGTATTAAGATGTCGAGCAGGAACAATTCTCGGTTCTCTACTCTCAAAGTATTCAAGTTCAACAAGGAGAGGCCACCACCACCGCCTCCACCCAAGGACGATCAATACTATCAACAAGGATTACAAGTACAAGGAGGACCTTATGGTTCTAGTAAATCGCTTTACAGTCCAAGCGTAACTTCTTTGTCTCCTCCTGCCGACCTACTTCCATCCCTACCAGCGACCCCATCAACCGTTGACTACAACCGCGCTTCACCAGTCTCGAGCCAGTCTGCTCCTTCAGTTCGTTCTGTTGGTCCTGCAATGTCTGTAGAGAGCGACAAATCAAAGCGAAACATATTCAAGTTCTCGTCGATTGGCAAGCGAAATAAGTCAACGAAGAATCTCGTCGAAACAGAAGATCCGGAGCCACGTGAAGGGGATGAGGGCATCGGTGATCCATGGAATTTTCAGGTGGGTCTCTCTGCTGCTCACTGTCGTCCTCGCTCACGACCGATCAGCATCACATACATGTCGATGAGGGGTGCGTGCCATGTCGTAAACTGTCGCTAATGCTCACCCCCTTGCAGATTCGTAGGACTTCCTCCTTCGTGGTCCAATGCGCTTTCACAAGCTGGCTTCACCGACGACGAAATCGTCGCCATCCACGCACGCCGCACAGCTGCTCGTGGCAACCAATACACATCCCGTCCAGATTCCCCGCTCTCCCACCCAGCACCCCGCAGCACCTCCCTCGCAAATACGCCCTTCACAGCCCGCTCCTCAAATGCAACCCTCGTAGCAAATGCATACATCAACGCCCCATCCCCATCAACCACCGCCTTCAACTTCCCTACCTCCCGTCAATCCTCATGCACCGCCGCATCCTCCTCGCACTCCAACACCGCAGTCGAGGACACCCAGTACGTATTCGTCAATGGTGCAGGTCACGAAAGCATGATTGACCCATACCCCCTCGACTCCCAATCCGTGTCCACCCACCACAGCAGCTCCACCAACCACAACCACACGAATGCATCTCAAATCGCCCGTGTTCAGTCCGAGGCTCCACGGGCCAACCCGGCGCGTGTCCCGAGTCCCCTGGTGCATTCTCACAGCTTGCCTCTGAGCCACCATCCCCTCGATACGCATAGCTTGCGCAGTGCCTCCCCGCGCACGCCTCCGAGGAGAGTCTTCCAGGTTGCCAATGCGGACGAGTCTCCTCCGCCGGCTTATCACTCTCCGGTCCGGAGCTCTGGTTTCCGGGATAAATCATCATCAGAGGGGAGTGGGATGAAAAAAGACAAAGGGTATGGACAGCGAGAACGGGATGGGGATTCGATCTTGGATATTTCGGCAGCAGACACGACTTCCTCCTCGGTCTACACAGGCACAGATGTAGATCTCTCCCTTCCGGACGTCGATCCTGCATTGCTAAATAGGCACCTGAGCCCGACGCCCCCGCTCATGATCGACAAGAGGCTGACAAAAGTGGGTGCGCTGCCTCCGAGGCTCAGTTTTCATTTGAGCTCGGATTTGGGTTTGGGAGATTGGGGGGCTGGATTGCTTAGTGGGTTGGATGAAAACGGGAATGGAAGCGGGGGGAGTAGACTTGAAGATCGGCAAGGACTCGGAAGACCTGGGAGATTCGTCGAGTCGAAGCGAAAGAGCCCTTTGGTGGATAGAGGCGAAGGCAGCAGTAACCTCCTCCCTGGATTCTCATTCCCCCCTTCTTCTTCTACTACTTCTTCCTCACGACCACTACCATCACCATCGCTATCGTTATCGCCATCACCATCACGCTCCCCATCAACATCATCCCGCCCATCAACGCCCTCTTCTTCAAAATCCCACTCCCCTACTACTTCTACGTCGATATCGACAGCGCAATCCACGCCGTCTACGTCTCCTTGTCCTTCTGCGCCTTCACACTCTCCGTCGGAATTGACACAACCACAGCCGGGTTCAAGCGTGCTATCACCTACACAACCAACATCGAGCATGCTATCTCCTACACAACCAACTTCAAGCATGCACTCTCCACAGCCAACTCCAAACATACCCTCACCTCCTCCAACCCCAACACAAACAACAACACCGACACTCCCAGATGTATCATTCGGAGCGAACATCACGCTCGGAGCTCCACTGCGCGTTATGCAGCCTAGGTCTCCTGCACCTGGACGGAGCGTACCGCCTACTGCTACAGCAACAACGACTGCGACTGCGAGTAGGAGCGTACCACCGCCTAGTCCCGCACCTGAGTGGAGCATACCGCCTACTCCTACCGGAAACGCACCATCGCTGCCCGCCCCGGCCAGGGGTGCACTACCGGCTACACCAACTAGGAGTGCACCACCGGTTCCACTGACGACTAGAACACCACCTACGCCTACGCGAAACGCACCGCGCACGCCGATGAGAGATCTCCCTCCTATCCCTCTTGAAGAAACTGATCGTGGTCCTGTGTTGCCGGATGTTTCGTTTGGGCCTAATGTTTCTTCGCTTGGGGCTGGGTTGGATGTTTTGTCGCTTGGGTTTGGGTTTGGAGCGGGTGCCTCATCACTCGGTACAGGCCCGAGTACCTCATCCCTTGGTGCAGGCCCGAGTGCCTCAGCAGGCGCAAGTGCCAAGACTCCCAGTACGGAAGCAGAACACACAGACCTCGCGAAACCCTCATCGCCATCGGGAATCGAGGTTACTGTGTCATCGCAGTCGCCTACCAGTGCGACGACAAAGATTTCGGGTGGGGGTTCTTTGAGAGGAGAGGGTGTTGGTGATCGCAGTTCCACTTCAAAGGCGGGCGTTTCGATGACAGGCACTTTGACGACAAGCGACCGCAGTCTCCCTTCAACAACAGGCGACCACAGTTCCCCTTCAACAACCCTCCTTCCCTTACGACCCGCAGGTGACCGCGACTCCGGGATGTCAACCATCACAGTCACACCCGCTACGATCGTGAGCGTCAGTGGAGCTGTGGCTATCAAGTTGGCAACTGCTAGTGTTGTCGATTCTGATTCTGTGTCGTTGAGTGCTGTTGAGCCGCCTAGGAGTGAGATGGAAGACGGGGTGTCTATAGCGTTGGACTCGGATGGCGGGTCTATGGCGCTAGGCTCGGACGGCGTGTCCATCACGCTAGGCGCAGATCCTGCATGGCCAGAACCCCCTCTCAGCCCCGACATCGACTCCACACCACGCCAACCCACGCGTTTCCGCGCCACTTCCCTCCGTGCGCAGGGTTCCCCTCACAGTTCGCATTTCAGCAGCGATACAGGCTCCACCACTGAAAGCGCACCCCTCGTCACGCCCAAGTTGCACGTCCCCCCCTCACCGCTCCGGGACAAGAGTTTCGCGCCCGAAGCTGCGCTCCTCACATCCACGACCGACACATTTGGAGTTGGAGTTGGAGGGCGGGATAGTGACAGCGACGAAGGATTCACGCTCTCTCTCCCCAAAGCACACTCCCAATCCCAGTTGCAGCGCTTACCATCATGGGTCGCAGACGCCGTCTCTCCCCTCTCCGAATTCATAATCGACGTCGATCCCCAAGAATACTTTGCAGACCTCCAAGAAATCGCAGAGGGGGAGAGCGGTTCTGTATACGCCGCACGCCTCGTATGCCCCTCCCAAACGCTCTCTCTCCCCGCCGGAACGACGCACGTAGCCATCAAATCCATCGCGGTGCACCCAGCCGTGTCCCCAAAACTGCAAGACCTGAGCCACGAGATGGAGCTGATGCGCGGGGTACACCATGAGCATGTGTTGCGCATGGATGCGTTTTATGTGAATTTGGTGGATGATTCTGTGTGGATACGAATGGAGCTTATGGAGAGGAGCTTGGCGGATGTTGTGGGGCTTGTTGGGGAGGGATTGTCGTTGCAGGAGAGGATGATTGCGCGGTTTGCTAGTGATGTGAGTCCTTTCCTTTCCTTTCCTTTTGTTTGTTGGGTGTTTTCTTCGGTTTGTTGTGTGTGGAGGTGATGGATGGATGGATGCTGACAGATGATGGATGAACAGGTCCTACTGGCGCTCGACTATCTCCAAAAGCACCATATCGCCCACCGAGATGTCCGTTCTGATAACCTCCTCTTAAACGCGAGCGGGATCGTAAAAGTTGGTGAGTAGCGGCTTTATATCTTCTTTGATTGTCTACTCCGATCCTCCTACTCCGATCACCACTTGTTCTGTTGCCATCTTTTGTTGTGTTGGAGAAAAGATGCTGATTTGATTTTGGTTGTTTGATACATAGCTGATTTCTCGAATGCTGTGCGTGTGACGAGAAATTCTCCGATGTGTGTTGGGGCTGTGGGCGTTATCTACTGGCAGGTGCGTTTTATGGTGTTTTTGTCCTGCGTGTGTGCTGATGGTGTTGGTGTTCGTGTTTTGTAGGCTCCAGAGATGCGAGTGTGCGTACATCTATTCATCCTTAATTTCATCTCATCCTCATCCTCATTTTGCAGTGGAGCGTATAACGCGCTCAAAGTCGATGTCTGGTCTCTAGGCGCAACGGTATGGGAACTAGCACAAACAGAACCGCCTTTTGCAGATGTGCAAGACCCGCGTCAAATCGGTGCCCAATGGCCGGCTCTCCGTCATCCAGAACTTTATTCGCGCGGGTTTCATGAGTTTTTGAAGTTGTGCTCACGGCCGTATGCTTCGAGGCCGAATGCTAATGAGTTGTTGAACGTGCGTTTCATTCTGTTTTTGTTCCGATGTATTTTCTGACACTGATTTTGATTTTGATTTATAGACACCTTTCATCCGCAATGCATGCGGTCGAGCGGTGAACGTCCAACTCTTATCACAGTGTAGAGCTATCGAAGAGCGTGTGTTGCAAAGGGAGAATGAGATTGAGATTGGGGGGGAGTCGTGACGAGTAGATGAGTAGATGGACGGACGGATCGGACGGACGATTTTGCTTTTGTTTTTGCTGGCACCATGCTGCGTTTCTTCCATAGATGCGTTACGCATTCTTTCCATGAGTACGTGCGGATTCCTTTCATCAGTACACACGGATTCCCTTCATGAGTACCACAGCGTACGCATACCTATCTATCAAACATATTCATATCGCTATCTATACCCCCCAAAGTCATTACTCATATCTCATTTATTCCCATTTCATCAGATCTGACGGGGTTTTTTTACATCATGATGCCATGGCATGGCTTTGTTTGCAATTTGAGTGATGTGGTATCTTTGTGGCTGGAATTTTTGCTCCTACTCCGAGCGCCCAGGCTTCCAGTGTCCGTCTTGTAGTCTTGCGTTCTCGTTAGACCTGATGCATCTCTCTCGAGCGCCTTCTGCCGTCAGCCATATCTTCCTGTGCCTTGGATAAATTTCATCTTTAGCCCTTGACATCTACTATGTACTAGTTGAGGCCAGCCATGTCTGCTTGCTTGTCACAGTCGGCCTCAGGTCTCATCACAGTCCCTGACGCGGACGGGCCCCCTGTCCCCCGGCACCATACTAGGCAAGATATTGATATAAAAGGAAATGGCGGCATTGTACGGCACGCGCTTCCTCCCGTAGCCTACATTGGCACTTTCAAATTGTCCGCAACCATACAACTTCTATTTGAAAGCTTCTATCTTGATTAATGATTCTTCCAATGTCTCTCGACGATGATATATCCAGCGCGAGTGCTCTTACACTTTTAGATGACGATTCGTTTCAAAGACGATCTTATCACCATTGGGCCGGAGACGAATGAACAGTTGAAGCGTCGTGCCAAGGTCGCTCTTCGGGAGATGGAGACGGAGATGGGGTGTGATCCAAGACAATATCAGTTGGCCGGGACGACATCATCGGATCTAAGCCATTGGACGCAATTATTGAGGGCTCAGAGCAAGCTGGTTTGCCAAGCGGTGTATGCTGCGCTACGCAGCGTCTGTCATCATAGTAGCCCGATCAAAAGGGTCAAACTCCTTTGTGCCTGAGTTAATGAAGGTGGCGAATGATTGGTTGTTGTTCCTCCTGTGGCCTTGTATGTCATTTGCTTTATTCGCAATGCTGCTACTCATGGCAACAAAGTCGGGAAAGTCTTTAGACCCGACCACTCCCCACAACCGGAGATCTCCACTCCCGCTCTCCGTGCTTCCGAAGCCGTCGCTGATACTGTGCCCGCGATGTCGCGAAGTGCTAAATTCCGTAAAATGCTGCACCACAGCGTCTCGCCTCGCTCTTTGCAGGATGTTCATCTAAAGACCGTCCAGATCGGCGAATGAAATAGCGGTAAGTGTGCGGTCACCGGAACCTCGAGTAGACGTAAGGCACCATATTCCCCCGGTACTCGGGGTCGTGAAGGGTACCTCCATGTTGCCCACATCCTCCGATGATCCATTGTACACGAGCATTCCGGAAGCAACGTATGTTTGTCAGCTGTCAAGTTGTTGTGGCCGCCCAGCTGATTGTTTTCCAGTGCATCACGGGGAACAATCGAGATCACTGGTTTTTCTTAATCAATCGCGTCAATCAGACTGTATCATATATCATGCCGCTGTCAAGGGGCTTCAAACAATCGTGAATTATGTCGTGAATATGCAATTTGGTAATGTAAGCTCCTGTCCTGGGGTGGCCAAAAGTCTTGATGAACGCATTGCGAGAGCTGTGGGAAAGTACAAACGATACCGGTCGACATGAGCACCGTTGCCCAGGATGATCTGTCCGGACAGAGCAGGGCACCTGACAGCTAATTATCACACCCACATCTCTCGCTCTATGTACTAGTTTGGCACTAGTGTTATAGTTATTCTCGTTCTGCAGTATTATTTATGGCGATAGAAGCTCATCTCAGAGGTCTTGTTTAGAGTCAAACTACGCGTCCCGCCCGGGCCGCCCAAACATTTAGTCTTTCGGCCCCCTATGTAACCCTGTTGATAATCCGTTTCGATCTTCGTAGCATGTACTTCCATTTCCTGCAGTCTGGATACTCATGCGATGGCTCGGGGTCAGTTCTCACTTGTGTTGGCGTCCAAGTCCACTTCAGAGAGGAGACATGTCTTTGGGCTGCACAACTATGCATATTCGGAGCAGAGCCTAGTGGGTTTTCGATGCCGCCCACACCATCCGAGCTCACCCACATTTACTGCCTAGTACGCCTTCGATCCCTAAACGCAAAGAATCCCAAAGCCTACTTGAAAGCTCTCCTAGAAAGCGGTACCCTCCTTGCGTGAGACAGGAACTGTGATTCAACAACGGCACCTCGCCTCCGCTAGTGCAATAGTATCGGTAGGTTTGCATTAAGTCACGTATGGCTTGTTTTGATTATTTTTTTTTCGCTTTGCTCAGGGCGCCCAGTGATATGTTGAGCTTGCTGTTGCAGGTTGCAGGTAGTTGCTCACCTTCGCTCACACAGTGCTTGAAGCTGGCATGTTCATCGTGTCATTTGTCGGGGGCATGTCAGACATGGATCCAACTGTGTGTCCAGCGAGGTCCATCCTCCCAACTCGAAATTACTCGTGGCACGATCGTCAAAAGGTATAGGATAGTATGATCTAGACGCTCGTGCGACGAGCAACACCATTTCCAATGGATAGGACATGGATGGGTAAGTTGATATTAGTACTTCATGTTGCGGCCCAACAAGCTATGGGATGCGACCTCACATGGCAAAATTTCCACCTTTCTTTCTACCGCAGACTTTTTGCATACAACGTCGTCAATGCTCTCAACACGTCCTGTAAGGACGCAGACCGAATCCTTCTCGCCGATTTCATCATGGATTTTGACCCATGTTGTGATCTGTAAATCGACCATGCTGCTTACGATGCAGCGACGACAAAATGGTCCCAGAGTGACCAGCACCCACATTCCCTGCCAGCTGACAATGAGAACGCCCGACAAGACCTATACACGATTTTCGAAACAATGTATGCTGAGGCAGAGAATAGGGGAGCTCAAAGTTGAACGCTCACGTTTATGCAACCACGATTCAGAAGTATGTTTCTGACCTTGTTCTTCAAGTCGTTCCTAGTTCATGGGGTATAGTGCAATAGATACCGCGCGGAACCAAGAAGTCTCAAGGCAGCGAAATCCTGACGCCATTCTTGGAAGGAGCAATGCAATTTCGTATGTGGTCCTCCTGACCTCTTCAGCGTCCTTTTACCCCCACTAGCGTTGATTTGTTCTCAGCAGGGGACTGTTACACACAAGGTCGATCGTAACTTCATCTCCTTGGCTCGGTTGACCTGGCAACTGCTGACTGCGCTAGCCTGAGTGAGTAGCATTCTTTCCTCTGGCTCTGATAAAGGTTTTTGGGACGGTTCGAGACATAGCGAAGCTGTTATATATGTCATGTACATAATACATCATGAGCGTAGAGTAACCAATGAGATCTGAGATGTGGAAGTCACTGGGTTAGATTCTTGCTGAATTAAGTTCTTGACCGGATGCCGTCATATAGACGCTCGCAATTCGGATCCTGCCCGCGGATCCTGACCTTTCCTGAGTCTTTCTTCCATGTTATACTTCACATCGAGGATTCACCTTCGACTACATACATAGTTTTGGACCGGCTCCACGAAGTTCTGCAAGCGTAAGGTCGAGCTAGGTCCTGCACGATTTCGCCTTGCCTCTGGCTTGGATTCTCTTAGCACGCACTGGTTTCCGCCGCTGCCAGTCATATCTGAATCTTCCTTGTTGTCACCCATCAAGCCTGACCACAGCCCGGCCCACTCTCTGGGATTCTCTATGCCACCAAAATAAAATGACAGCATCCCCGAGCCAGGGACGAGGGCCTGGGCCTGGGCTGCAAGGTTTCGAACGGCGCAGTTCGCGTCTTTCTATGTGCTGCAACGCCGGATTCGCCTGTCTTTTAGCTCGTCATAGTAGCTGTCGTCGTCCCTACTCCGAGTCGCTGTTTGTCGCCCTTACTTCCTCTCTACTCGCAGTTCAGGTTTCGGGCCTCCAGTGTCCGTGTTGTAGTCTTGCGTTCTCGTTAGGTTCCAGAACGCATCTCTCTCGAGCACGTCTGCCGTCAGCCACGTCTTCCTGTGCCTTGGCTGGATTTCACCTCCATTGGCATCTACTAGTTGAGGCAAGCCTTGTCTGTTTGGTTGTCACCCATCATGTTTTATCACAGTCCCTACCCGTCTTTGGGAGACTTGTCTGACGCCCACCGTCCCCCTGGCATCATGCTACACCAGATCCTAGTTAAGGGCCCTTCAAGATCGCTGTGTTCGCTTCGGAACAAGGTGTGCTCACGAAAAAGGGAAATGCCCTCAGGTTGGCGCCCAGGAGCCCTGAAAAGCCGTGATCGACACCGTAATTTGATGCTCGAGAGCTGTGGTCCTCCCGCGCTGAAATCGTAAGTCGGGGAAGAAAATTTTAACTCTCTTGTATGTTTGACACCGCACACTAGCATGATAATATCTTGGCGTCCCAACTGACAACAATAGGCATCCTACCCCGAGTCGATTGGTAGTTTGGCTTCCCCTCGGTACTTTTCTAAAAAGAACAAAAACTGCTTTAATCGAAAGGTTGTGATTCAACGTTGTTGTCAGTAATTGACTTACGAGATTTGTGATGCATCTACAGCATCTAGATGCATATGTATGTCATGGACCCTGGTGAATTGTCTCCAGGCGCTTCTTGCAAGCTTTAAATGACCGTGCAGAAAGTTGAAACGATGTCCCTCTTGCCTCTTCCTGCGGTAAGCTCTGCGTTCGCTTTATCATTTCATTCCATGACCAACATTGTTATTACCTAGCCATTAAACCGAAGATGAATATTTTGTCGACAACCACTGATCAGAAACAACCTCAGTGCTATAGCAGCCAGCTCAAACCCTTTTACCACGGGACAACATCGCGATACACTAGCTCCTCTAGCGGAAAATGCAAGCGACTCACTGTGCAGTCCGTGAATCCCAACTGGACAAGTGATTGGAACGAGTGCAACGTTCAATCGAACGCACCACTATCCACTCAGCTTGCTGGGCGGCTGACCAGGATGATGTTTAACCCATCCAACGAAACCTTTTGGTGGTTATTCGTCTGGCTCTTCTATATCATTGCATTGTTGCTTCCATCCAGAGAGCCTGAGTTCGCCAGTCATTACAAGCCGTATCTGATGCGGTTTGTTGGCCAACTGTGGGCTGCACGCTCACCAAGGGAATTCTCTCTGCGGGCACGAGTAGCAGGTGAAGATGATGGACATGTCCGACGTGACACCCATGCCCTCTACCCTCGCTTCCTTGTTATATATGATAAAACCAAGAGAAGTTGGGTGAGAGTCAACGTTGAGGCAGTAGCGAAGCGAACACCATATATTGCCGTCAGCTACTGCTACGACGACGTGATGGAGTCCGGAAGTGAGGAGGCGCTCATAGAGCGGGTGCGGGGTGCTACCTTGAATCAAGGATTTGACGCGTACTGGCTAGATCTCGAGTGCCTATTCAAGGATCCCATACAAAAAGCACAAGACCTGTATCGCATGTCAGACGTCTACCGACTCGCCTCGTTCACACTCATTATACTTACCAGCGAGAGCGCTTGGTCTGCTTGGGGCGGCCGCGTTTGGACCCTGCCAGAAACTCTCCTGAGTCGCGAACTGCGCTACAAGGCTGGAAACAATGCAGTCACCCCCATCAGCCTCATCCAGATCGCATCTTTCGCTTACTCGCACCACGATGAAGAGTCCCAGATTATCAACTCTTATGGCCTCGGGAAGGATCCGCTCGAGAGGTTGGACCGCAATCTCCAACTCAAAGAAGCATTATGGCGCCGAGAATGTTCTAGTAGGAGACATCGCGCAGAAAAGGTCTATGCGCTTATGGGGTTTTTTGAGCATCGTATCACCCCAAATGCCGAGGAGACGGAGCTGCAAGCGCTTGCCCGCTTGTTTATGGCAAACGATAATGACCGCATTGCTGATCGCATGATCTCAATGTTTCCCAGAGATCGAAAATGTATTAATCAATGGTACACCAAAGAAGACGAATATGGTGCCAAGCTTTGGGACATCGAACCCGCTGCACAGGTCATCGGCATTACACCCAACGGTTCTCTTGTGTTGGATGGCTGTAGGGCGGCAACCATTAGGTGGAAGAATTTCCCATCCGTCGCATTCGCTACGAGGCGCTCTATTCGACGTCTTCTGGCACTTGCAGCGCCATACGCGGCCTTCGTCCTTTTCGTGACGGGTTGCTCCCTGATTTCCTCCGGCAATGCCGTCTCTAGCACAAATACCTACGGATCTTCCTCGGGATCTTCATCTCTTGCTGCAGGCGGCGGCGTCATGCTGGCCTTCTCCCTTATTCTGCTGATATTCGCGCCAGTCTTCACAATTTATGCAAAATCCGGACGAGTCGTCCTTGCTCGTCCATGGCTAATCGGAGTCAAAGGAGTCATCTCTGCGCAGGAAGCCTCCGATTACCTGTATGGAGGTCAGATCGGCAATTCTCGTCGTACCCTTTACACTGCTTCAGGTTCGCCTTTGGCGAGACCGAGAGAAAGTGACTCCAAGTTCCGTGAAGGCCACGTTTCGCAGTACGAAGCGGCCATTGCGGCCCCATCTTTTGACCCTATTGAAGGTTACATGTTCACCCTCGTCGATACCATCTCAGGCACGATCTACTATTTCCGTGCGCATAGGCCCCCCACAGTCTGCCTTTTTACTGGATCGGAGGGTGGGCAAGGGAGGTTTGTCCTGGCCAGCGAGGAATGCAGCAGTAGCGAGCTGCGACGTGAGACGGTGCTCCGCATGCCGAGTTTCATCTCTGCTTACATGCACACTTGTGATTGGGTGGCTCTGGGTGGTAAGCCTTAAGGGCGGTACAGGCGATACCTGACGATCATTGTTACCCTGCCTTCATCGACACACTCGTTTCCATTTCCAATTGCGCGTTCCTCGTCTATTTCCTTTTTTGTTTTTGTTTATTTGTATTATACCGTCTCAAGCACGCCCATCATTTTTGTACTCATGAATAATTGGTTCCTCACGGAACGTCCGTTCCTTTGTTCTCCTTCCTTTGACTCTGGTTTATTGCCTATTTAATATTATTCTCCTGGTTTGTACGGATATTATTGGTTTGCTTTCGCGTCAAATCTTGAGTTCAAATGAGGTTGACGTGTCGGCCGATTGTTCTACAGCGCATCACGGAACAATCGACATCATAAACATTTATACTATGCTCCCTGCGA
>JABBWA010000632.1:0-21889 GCA_016628065.1 Suillus lakei | reverse complement strand
TGACCCAGGCTCCTTTATCATCCGTCCGCGCGACCATCGACACGGATCGGTTACCACACCATAGGCATTGGGCGTGCTGCGTGGAATAATGTGCCCGACTGGCGTAGCCACATTAAGTACCGGTGTCTCTGCTTGCTTTTTAAGATTCAGTGTGACGCGCGACGTCATCACAACCTACGGTAACGGAAAACATCAATCGAGAATGATTTTTGTATGTTCGTCAACTTACCGTTAACCTAACAAGATCACAGAGCTATTCAGTATGACAGCAGAATGATTAACTGAGAATCTCACAAGGACACCAATCTAGTGAATAGGCATTAATCATTGTAGCCACCGACGCAAAACTAGAGGTGACTTACTGAACAGCAACGCCTTTCTGACCTGGGGGCGCTCGTACGATCGTCACGGTCAGTGCTAGGTTGGCAGAGCAAATGACACTACACAATCAACAGGTTCAGTAGTTGACTTGAATGAAGAAATGTACACACGCATAGTACAATGTACCGTCTAATAGAAATGTGAGCAAGATTCGTCCAGCTCCTTTATTCCGGACGATGGGCAAAGTATGCCATAGGGTCATGGCAAAAATGGCTGAGTCGTATGTCAAAGGCATCCATGCCCGAGCAGCAAAGAGTGTCCTGATGTCACGGTATGGTGAGTGACTAACAACCAACGGGATGAGAAGTCGTACGGCGGTAAGTCATAGACCTCACGACAGGCTAACAGAGAAATCAGCGAGACAACACTACATTGGGCACCAGTTCTCACAGTGCATTTGTTGTACAAGGGGGACCACTAGAATGGTATGTTATCACTGCTGTCTGCACATATAACAGGTGTGCTCACTTTCGCCACGAGCCATGACATACGCCTCAAGTGCAACCCAGACTACAAAGAGGAGACCTGGGATCGCAATGGCAAGTCTGTGCCCTCTATGCAAAACATAAATCCTAAAAAAAGATATCAGGCGCGCCAACCACCGTTTCCTTGAAATGGCTCACCGCAACATCATCATCAGTTGCGCTATACCGATACCAATGGTCGCCATAGCCATTTCATATCTCACAAAATTTCTGCAGCTTGACAACAATTTGATGCCAGTCAATTTAGATTGGAGGCTACAGACCTCTAAGATAATGCATCTGATCAGATTTTGAGAGACTGTAGAAAGCAGTAACCTACCTCTATGGACCAAGTGGGGAGGGTCAATGCTGACAATATATTTCAACGAAGAGTAACTCATAACACAGGAAGAGAGCTCACCGACGATGTTGACGACGAATCCCAGAGGCGTGATGTATCGATTCTTAGATTCAAAGTAAAATGTAATTTCAGAAACATCAAATGCGGTTTCACGTACCAGCAAGAATAGATACCCAACTAGAACGAATTTGGAGTGAAGTGAGCGGACGAAAATGTCAGAGGGTAACTTATACTTACGAGGCCCTTTGCGTTTACACCAGATCAAAGCTACCTGGATCAACTTCATTCACGCTGTTGAGATAAAAATGCTCATGAGACGTACCTCGTCCGCAAATGTAATTATATGATCCCAACACAGAACCGTGAAGCTCGCGATAGCCACAAACTTGAGATACAATGATATATCAGATATTGAGACAACGAATGACCGGAATCAAACGTACGACGACCTGTTGCCTAGTATCAACAGGGGGTGGTTCATGAAGGCATGCGATGCAATACAGTATAGGCACTTACGCCTGGAGTGAATCCAAGGTCACAAATCGTGTGGTCATGGCATCCATTGGTGACAAAATAGTGAAAGTGCAACAGACAAGGCGAGACCTGCAGTCGTGGTCTCTGGTCAATGGAGAGCCGCTGGCCAATATTCTCTTATATCCACAACGCATCCTACATTAGATACTTTGCATCAAGGGACGATCTACATGCTGGATCAGCGTCTGCCAAAATAAAGACATGAGCGTGTTCTTGAAACACGGATCAAGAAAGATGCTCATCTTTCTTGCTGTATTCTTGTTGTAATCTCTTTGGCATCTGCCACTTCAATTGCCTAACAAGCGGTGTCGGGCGCTATTTTGTGCCACAATCAGCACCCCCCCGACCCAGCCTTCTTGATCAGGTTTTCACTGTGGCCATCGACGACGGTTCGGTCACCATTACGATAAGCGTTCGGCGTACCGCGTGGTGAACAATGTGGCTAACCGAGCATAGCCAATTCTGATTAAGCCCCGCCTAATGGTACCACTAGAATCATTTCACGGGGAAGACTTCATTGATGCACTTCCCAGTCCCGAGCGTCATAAACACAAGTAGTGATACACAAAAATCCTAGTGACGAGGTTGAATGCCTTAATTCCAATCGAACGTGTAAACAAAGTCCTGAGATCTCTTGGATTCAATACCTTTTCGCACGTTCGGTTCGAGTTAGCTACCTCTAGAAGCTACACCAGCTGTCCTACACCACTGTGCTTGACAGAGAAGAAGTAAATTGGGTTGTTTGTGGAAGTCGAAATGAATGACGCCCTCGGAGGATGATTGCAGAACTGGATCATATTACAATCCACTGGCAGGATGTCGGTTGTGCCATTGTGTTTCCACCTGTTGAGCGTGGGAGGTATTCTGCAAGGGAGAAGTGACAAGGAATGCACGATCGTATTTGATATCATGGAAGATACAGCATCCATGAAACCAAGAACGATCACGCATTGCTTAGACTGAATTCTACAGCATAGCTGCTGCAACGATGTGTCGTTGGGTTTGTAGAACAGGTAAGTAGGACAAAATGAAAACTGGCACGCGTCGTTGTACCAGTTCTAGTCAGCTGAGCTGCTGACCCTCGTGAAACATCAAGGCCTGGAAAGACGCGATTCTGAGTTTGTGCCAATCTGGTATGAATGCCCGCTCGCCGCGTCGTTCCAGCGACTGTATCGTGGACGTGGCACGTGTATGAGGACGATTTAAGACTGTTTAACTGGGGAAATTTAGTTGCAGGGAATTGTTTGGTCATGTTTGCTTTGCGGCTTAGAACTAGCAAACTTTATTTCATGTATCAACACGTTAGGCAGGCTTGAACACCTCAAGATCGTCAAGACCGTCAAGATCAACGACAATGGCCTCAAGACCCACCGTTACCGTCCAATCCGTCTCCGGAGGTTCGTACTCATCGTTTTTCTCGTTGTCCGTCCACACTAATAATCTCGAGTAGAGGCTTCGACCTCCCTTCCCCTTCCTGCCGTCCTCACTGCTCCCATCAGGCTCGATGTAGTTGCCCAGGTTCACAGTGCGTAACAAGTGTTTGGCACTTCATCAGAAATCTTACATTGTCTCAGAGAGCATGGCTAAGAACAGGCGTCAGGCTTACGCTGTCAGTGAGAAGGCCGGCCATCAGACTTCCGCTGAGTCCTGGGGTACCGGTCGCGCTGTTGCGCGTATTCCTCGTGTCGGTGGTGGTGGTACCCACCGCTCTGGTCAGGTGCGTGGGTGGGCGTCCGATCTCTGATTTTGCATCATTGACCATATGTCCTCAGGCTGCCTTTGGAAACATGTGCCGTGGTGGTCGCATGTTCGCCCCCACTAAGACTTGGCGCAAATGGCACGTCAAAGTCAATCAAAATCAGCGTCGCTTCGCTACTGTCTCCGCACTCGCAGCTTCCGCGCTCCCATCCCTTGTCCTTGCCCGTGGTCACCGTATCGAGCAAATCGCTGAGGTTCCCCTCGTTGTTGAGAACGCAGCAGAGTCCTTCAAGAAAACCAAGGAGGCTATAACTCTCCTCCAGGCCCTGAACGCATACACCGATGTTACCAAGGTCTCCAACTCACGCAAACTCCGTGCCGGAAAGGGCAAGCTGCGCAACCGCCGCTACCGCCAACGTCGCGGCCCTCTTGTCGTTTTCAAAGAGGACAACGGCATCGTCCAGGCCTTCCGTAACTTGCCTGGTGTTGAACTCGTCAACGTCCAAAGGTTGAACCTTCTCCAACTCGCTCCTGGTGGACATCTCGGCCGCTTCGTCATCTGGACAGAAGGCGCCTTTAGCCTCCTTGATGAGGTGTTCGGCACCTTTGACAAAGCCTCCTCGTACAAGAAGGACTACCTGTACGTACCCCGTGCATCGTCTTACGAACCAACTAATCATTGTATATAGTCTTCCCACCGCCAAGATTTCCAACCCCGATGTCACTCGTCTCATCAACAGTACTGAGATTCAATCTGTCGTCCGCCCCGCTGGCCCCAGAGTCCAGAAGCGCCCATGGACGCAGAAGAAGAACCCTCTCGTCAACAAGGGCGTCCTCTTCCGCATGAACCCTTACGCCAAGACCCTCCGCAGACAAGAGTTGCGTACGTATCTTACCGTACTCTTTCCTCCTTTCAAATTGATGACTCATGCTTCACGTTGACGTGTTTTAGTCAAGCAGGAGCGTGTGAAGGCACAAAAAGACAAGAAGGGAAAGAAGGCCAAGGGCTCCTCTGCTGGAGAGGCTTTCCTCAACACGTTGTTCGCTCCTTAAGTGTGTTTAGGCTATGGTTACCTACATCTACGTCGATTGTCCTCGCATGCCCTTATGCATTCATGCCATACAAAAATTGTCAATCATGGAGACTCCTTTGCCAGTACTTCTGATCAATTTTAGATGCTGTTCCACTCCATTCCCATTTGGTCAAGAAATGCGTCCAATTGAGTTACGGTTCAGCCAAGTCTTTCTGTCAATGTGTGGATGCATTCTTATACAGTTCAGCCTGACAGTGCCTGATCTTTTTCCCCCTCAAACTGAGTTCAGTGTACTTACCCTGCAGGAGCACGGAGTTTGCGTCTTCTTCAATATTTCCAAACACTATTGGTACAAGAACCGCTTCAATTGTAAAAAAACAATTACATGGTAAGTACTATGTCGTCTTGAGTTTATGTACCTGCGACCCTTGTGCTACCCTTGTAGGTAAATTTCCGTAAATGTGCTGTCACAACGCCCGCTACCTGCAACATACATCGTGTGCCCAACGTGTGCCTATATACGAGGCGAGCTCTTGGGACGCGTGGGACTTTCTGTCCTCAAGCTTGCAAAGTTCAATTGTAAGTTCGATCCACTACGGCAACGTACTACCACTCCACATGGTCATACGCGTCGTTATCCTGCAATGACAATTCTCTGACAGGCGTGGAAGTTCCTTTTAGCTTGTTCAGAGCTTTGAGCACGACGACAAACGAACTTGTCAAAATTCATCCGACGGGTGCTGTATTTTTGCATTTATTTCACACTGTCGAAGTCTAGAACCCTAGTGATATGATGAATTGAGAAGTTCGCCGCCATGATAATCACTTCTGTTGCGATGAGCGGAATTCTCTATTTCGAGCTTCTGGCAGTACAGCGCGAGAGGTGCCATCATGATGTGAGCACTGCCTCACGTGAGGAAACGTCGTGCGTGTCTGTAACCCCTTGAAATTCATAAGGAGACCTCCTGCAATCCCTTTCCACCACTTCTTCAGCTATGTCGACCCTGTTTTCTGACTACATTATTGGCGAGACTGCATTGATTCACTCTAGAGACCTTGCCATCGCCTCAGCAGCTCTAATTGTCTACGACCATGTAATAACGTTTGATCAGGAGGTTAGTGCCGTGCTCCTAATAGGACGGGAAGTTATTGATTGACGATACATGCAGGTGGATCTGTTTTGGACCGGTCGACGAGATGCATCAAGATTTTTCTACCTTAGCGTGAAACACGTCCCACTCCATAGTACAACATCTCCCTGATTGTCCATCTGCAGATACGATATTTAGGATTAACACAAGCATTGTGAGCACCGAGCGTCTAACTAATATGATCGTTCCTCATCATCTCTCAGTATTTCAGTGTACCGTAAGGAAGGTTTTTGTGGCAAAGGCGATCTCTGATTTCATGTCATTTCAGTGCACTTTCGTGTCTCCGATCCTACCGTAAGTGATCATTGATGAGATATCTTTGGTGTGGCAAGTAGCTCAGATCACTCGCAGCTGTGAGCCTCGCTAGCTCCTGTTGTCGTCCAAGGCTCCACACTGATTGATACCAAGCTTGAAGGCATTGCTTATTGGGAATGTCACGTTGATAACTCTGGGTGCGGCGCTGTGTCAAGGTACGCGGCTTGAAATTCTGTTGATGCATCTACCAACAACCTCCCAAGGTGTCATCGCTCTCCGTGTTTGGTACCTCTTCGCGAGGAACAAGCAAATACGAATATTTGCTGCGTCGCTATACATCGTGTGCATAGGGTTGACTGCGGCGTTAACTGGCTCTCTCTTCGATCAACTTTTTCAGGAAATGGTGAATCCGAGCTTCACCAAGAACCCGACGGTTTTTGCCATCGCGTACGCGCCTAGCCTTGTAGACCATAGCGTGCTTTTTGCCCTCAAGGTATACAGGTATCTGGCGAGCGACCGATTTCAGAGACGCTCTTCGCTTCTAGAAGGGTTTTTGAAAGAGTACGCCATTGACTGTGCAGCTACTCGCATCAAATACTCACAATATGCATTATCAGGGGCTTGATCATGTATGCATGCGCGATGGGTAAGCACTCAAGTTCGACATCGACTTTCGCACCTGTCATGCTATAGCTCAGGAGCGTTTCTGTACACAATCATCGCTACTTCGTTGACCAGTCTCTCGCAGCTGGATGTGAGTAGTATCATCCTATCTCTTGCTCTGCTCACCAACTCATGATTCTCTAGGTTTACTCCATAGGTTTACAAGGCGGGTGGGTCGCTCTCGTGGCTCGCTAATGGATGAAATCATGAAACTAATTATTTACTCAGAGTCGTCGTCGGTGCAACCATTGTCTCCGTCTGCCACGCGTTACTCAGCATTCGATCTATATCTGCGACGCTTCACGTAGATCCGGCGTGGCTTCTCAACCACGCAGAACTCAGTCGTGTCCAATGGACCAAGGGAAACAGTGAAGGCGAGATTTTCGTCGAGCTACATGGTTCCAGCGATACAGAACTCCCCATGATGAATCTTTCTCACACGCTGGCTCCAGATGCGATGCTATCTTCGAGTGGCAGCGATGGTTTCGATAGTCTAGGCACTCCCACGAGGAGCTGATGTGCGCTGGCCGCCATTACATTATAGGTGAGACTCGTCGCTATGTTTTGAGTCTTTTGACCACTGATGTGATTAATTCGTTGTGGATCAGTGATCGTGCTGTTTCAGCTATATGCTTTTAGTATACACTGCCACACGGCCCATTGATACCTCAATAAAAATAGGGTTTACTGCACTTGCGCGCTAATCCAAGTGATTCGCGCAGCTACTCCATTACACGTAAGGTAGAAGTCGTTGTGAAAGCGAGCAAGGCAAGTGTCCAGCAGACATCCGTCTTTGATGAATCGGACGAGATCTTCATTGATGCTGTGTCTCAGCTGATGATGGGAGTGGCAAAATGCATCATGACAGCATCTGGACACATTTGGAACCATCAACGCCATATATGTTGGCGAAAGATGCCAAACAGGGTTGGACGGTATAATTGTTTCTCCTTTCAAGCAGGCCAACGTGTATCATAGAGGTTACTGCCATCAGCTTCGCCTCTGGCTTCAAATCGTAATGGTATATAGGGTTGGTCCCCATTAACTCGATGCGATTCCCCGGAACGGTCCCTTCTGTAGGCATTCGAGGACCCATCTCCAACTCATCATGACCACACTGGCGCAGAAGTCGGCGAGCGTTGCCTCTACGCAATTGGCTGTGGCATCATTCACCCTAGTGGTGTACGATCACATTATCACGTTCACTCAAGAGGTACCGTCGCCTCCATCATCGATAATGATCTTACGATCAACCACTGTCGACTCATTGTTTTAGGTAAATTTCTTCTGGTCCGGGCCATGGTCAGCTTCAAGAATACTATATCTCAGTGTAATGCCGTCGATGGATTGTATTTTGCCGCCAGTGCTTAACCATAGACTTGATAGATCCGATACTTGGCTCTGACACAAATGATGTACGTGTTTGATTCCGTCTTATATCATCGCACCAGTTGATAAGATTGATTAGTCTTGTGTTTTATGGTCCGTCAACGAGAATAAACGTGTCATGGCTCTGACTGATTGAGGAATAGGGAACTTCATGACTCCCGGTTCTACCGTAGGTACTTCTTAAGGTCGTATCGTCGTTTGGCGTCTTACGTACAGCTTTCCACAGGAGTGAGTTATGCATGACAATGCCCCAACAGACCCATTCACACGTGAAATAGTGTAAACTGGCTTTTTATCACAAATTTCGTGCTTGCGTTCATAATCATGGAACTCTGTCAATGTCCGTCTTTTTGCGCATTCATCGATCACACTGAATTAACCGATGTTTGCAGGTGTGGTAACATTGCGGGTATGGCACCTATTTTACCGTAGTCGTTTCATCAGATGGCTGGTAGTTGTTGTTCTGCTCGCTTCCGCGGTAGGAGTTGCAATCGCTGGCGGCATCAAGTTTAATGCCGTCAAGACTGCAATGTACGGGTTATACAATCCGTCGACCTTGGAGCCGAACCCTGCAATGTTATTTGTCATATACCTGCCAGCCTTGGTTGTCCATACGACCATGCTGTCATTAACGATATATCGTTTTCGCGTCAGCTCAACAGCATTGCCGAGGCGTGGGATTGTCCACCGATTCTTGAAAGAGTAGGTCCCCCCCTGTCGGTAACAAGCTCTACTTCGAAATCTAATGTTTGCTTAGGGGAATGTTCGTGTATTCTTTTGCAGCCGGTGAATATGTCTCGAATTTTCTCGTTGAGCAGACGCTGAAGCAACTGACAGGAGCGCTACTGTACGAAATCGTCGCTCTTTCTCTGACTAAACCAGGGGATACATCCGTAAGTTTCATAGCCAAAGCTGCACGGCCCGTTAAAACTCGAATGGTTTCCAGATTTACTATTCAGCTCTGGGGGGAGAGTAAGGTCGTGTCAACCTTCATTGTTCACTAAAGCTCACGAGCAACGTTTACTTCCCAGAATAGCAGTAGCAACTACAGTCGTCTCCGTCTGTCGCGCGGTGCTTAGTATCCGCTCCTTGGCTGCAACTTATCACGTCGATCCAGCATGGTTACTCAATCATGCAGAACTCAGTCGCGTCCAATGGAGGAGAGGAGACAGTGAAGGAGAAATCTTAGTGGAAGTCACCGAGATGGATGTGGTTCTCCCCTGCAGATCGCCGCCGTTATCTGCTATGAAAACGGAGTATCCTGGCAAGATTTAAGGACAACGTCAGATGTATTTTATCTCAACAATCACGATTCTGCTTTAGATAGATTTGTTCGGTTAATGAGCATGTCTATTTGCCTCACGCACTGAAGTAGATGTGACTAAATCACAGTCATCTCGTATAAGAGACGGTGTATGGTACGTTTGATACGAAACGAAGTCCATGCAGGTGCTATCAAGGTATGAATGAACATGTCATCAGAAATCCCCATTCTTCGCAGCTACAATATTTCTAGCGTTCTGACATCCATCATGTCATCAACAGAAGTTGCGCCCCAGACTCGTGCCATGATGCTCTGATCCGACGCGATCCTCTTGTACTCCTCACCACGCTGCTGCGCTAGCCAAAAGGCTGAGCAAGACGAACGAGCAACCTCAACTCTCGTGCAGCCGGCTCGTTGTCTCCAGGAGACCAGCCGAACGGATCATCCGACGGAGATCCAGGCCCAGGAGAATCATCCGTCTCGTCTGCAAAGTCGGGCAGCCCGAGATCATGGCGATTCCAAGGACGGATGAGCAGAAATGTCTGCCGAGTAGGCTTTGCGGGCCAGAATTGAACTAGCTTGTCTTCCGTTGTGATTAGCAGGTCTTGTAGCCCATGTGCCTTGATGTCGTACGTGAAATATTTGTCCCCGTCTTGACCAGGCCTCCGTCTGACTTCTGTGACAGGAAATGCAATGCAAGGCAATCAATTACAGTCTAGCGTTCGCGAAACGAGGGATGCTGAGGTTCTCAAGGAGGGCATACAGTTTCGAAGCTGACTCCATAGCCACAATATTTTGCAGAGCGGATACAGAATTCTGCATCTCGGCTTCGGATAGAGATGGCAGTGCATAGGACGGAGCCTTGTATGAGGAAATATCGGCTGGCAGACAACTGTTGAAGTTGGATGATTGTCCCACCCAATCAAGGGCTGTGATGTCGCCCGAATGGGCTATGATCTCCTGCAAGAGTCGTCCTAGCGCCTTTTGTCTTTTCTCTCCATAGATTACAGGAAGGTTGATATCGAAGATGCCAAACAGAGAGTAGGCAACGTCTTCCTCCCTCGTGGTATAACGGTGTGACGCCCATTGGAGTTTCTCTCGTGCACCTCTTGTCCCCGAACGGAAGTTGACGAGCGCCCGCGCATTTATGCCTGTTGCATCTTCCAACTCCTGCATGATAGCGACAGACTCCTTGTGGTTGTGTGAGCGATCGTTGAGATATAGGGTCCAATCTGCTTGATAGAAGAGAACGATTGTAGGAGCGAGGAACTCCTGAACGGTCCATCCTCGTGTGTTCCAGACACTGTTTGCGAGTGCGCCGGACTGTGATGAAGGCGGGACATCCGATAGGTAGACGATGGTGAGCGCTGAGTAGCGATACCAGACGAACATGGAGTTGACTGATTCTTGTACCTCGACATTGTTGTTCTGGTCGATGCAGCACGTGTCGCTCCACGCCCAACGATGCCCTGCATCGCGAGCGACTTTGCAGAACTTCCGCAACTTCAACACGCATGCGACTGCGTCCAAGCTGTATATGACCTTGCCTTGAATGTGGTGCAGTAGCGGCTCCTTCCTTTCCCACCTATGGGATAACATGACCCAACTGAAGTACTTCGCGACCGCTTCTTTGATGAACTGCGTTCGGAGGGGGCCATACATCACCGATGAAGACCAAAGCGCCTTGCATTTTGTGCTTCCGACGAATGCTTTGATCTGTGCGTCTCGATTGCATAAGCGTCCAGTGGGGGTGTTGATTAGACGAAGTGGGGCGTTTTCGAGGTGAGCGTCAACGGCTCGTCGAGTAGCATCTTGTAATTCCTCAAATAGACTGGGATAGTGCTGACGCAGCTCTAGAGAAAGAGTTAACCATGTTAAAGTCGGCGAGCGATTTATTTGGGGCTTACTTTGAATCCGTGCACTCGGAGCCAACTTGGAGAGCATGACTTTGAAGGTCTCGAATGCGTCATCATAGCGATGTGCTCCATGAAGCGCTACATGCTTCAGTTCGTACCCAAAATAAGACGAAGAGCTGAGCTCAATGACCTGCGAACGTCATCAGATTTGTCAAATCAATGACAGATATTGTATGCACCTTTTCTGCGTCGGAAAGGGCCTCCGCATAGAGATTTTGTCGCAACTTCAACTTACTGTGGTGTGCGAAGTAGGAGGGTGACGATGAATACAGCTGGATTGCTGCGGAATGTGTGTTCTCGATCGACCAGAGGTGAACCTTGCCAGCATAGTCTCCACTGACGAGCAGTTCTCCATTGGGAGAAATGGCGACGGAGGTAACTCGTGAATTGTGTTTGAGTGGCTGTCCTATCTGTTGGTGTAAATTTGTGCTCCACAGCCGCACAGTCTTGTCATTCGCAGCGGTGGTAATGAGGGAGCCATCAGAAGACATGACGAGCGAGTTAATTTTTGAAGTGTGACCTATGTAAGGTTGACCGATCTGGTATCCATTTGACGAGTCCCAGAACTTAAGCTTTACTGTTCTGTCCCATGATGCAGAGACAAGTTGCTGGCCGTCTGAACATAATCTTGGTGAGCGGTGCGCCAAACCCGGATCGTATGGTCCGATGATCCGGATGCTAATTTTAGCCCATCTGGGCTGAACGCGACACTCCACACACAACCCGAGTGACCCCAGAGCGTTGAGAGGACGGTGCCAGTCTCCGCATCCCATATAACAACCGAGCGATCCGACGACCCACTTGCGAGTCTCTCGCCATCGGGGGAGAAGCAAACCGACCACACTGAGCCTCTATGCTTTACCAGCCGGAATACTTCCTGCTTGCTCTCGACGTCCCAGATCGTGATGGTTTTATTCCATTCACCGCTCGCAATTCGCCTGTCGTCAAACGATATGGCCACTGACAACACCCAGTCTTGATGTCCTTCGAATGGTCCTCCTACCAATGCTCCTTTCTCCACGTCCCAAATTCGCAGGGTTTTATCATCTGAACCAGCGACGACCCGTCGACCGTCGTTGAAGAACGCGATTGCTGACAATTTTTGCATGTGCCCTCGCATCGTCCGCGTTGGCACCGTCTTCTCTGGCGTCGCGCTCCTTCTCACAGCAAGATACGCTTTTTTGGCTATATCAAGCACTCCTGACATATCGCGCTGGCCTAGACAGGGAGATGAACGGTCGACAGTATTTCAAGTTAACGAGGGGCGTACTTTATGGACACGTCCTCAATCTTATGTGTCGTGAGTAGAGTTGAATTTCTGCCCATATATAACCCAACACGTGTAGGCGTTAATCCGAGGTTCTGACTCCGTACTTACCATGCTGTTACTGTATCACACCGTCAAGTACTGCCAACGTCCGTCATATATAAATTTCTGCGCACAGCAAAACTGCTCTGATAAGCATGTGTCTAGAACTCTATTGCAATCAATTCTGCAACCAGATCTCTATTCTACTCTACGTCTTCCATCATCCTTTGTAAGGCATCCTGCTTTACCGTGAGATCAAGATGGCCTAGAGTGATCGCTAGGCGTGGTTGTATCGATGGGGTGCCACATTCCTGGCGCACCCGACCGGCAACTACTAATGAATCTTTCTGGTTCGCACCCCTCGTCTGCCTGATAACGTTTTGCACCTCCTGTGCAAGCTTGCAATCATGCGCTGGCGCCAGATTACTGTTGACAATTTCTCCCTCTCCGCTTGTGTGGACGAGGCTTAGTGGTCTCCCAGGAACGCATTTCATTCAAACGCGCCTTCAAGACATATAGACACCCGCTGCGACTCTGTGCAGTATTGTAAGTATCATTTGTCTCAGGAATAATGATTTACATTGGCAGGTACAAACTTTCCCTTGGACATTGAGGAGCAGCGAGGAGGGAGTCACGGCTGATTCGCAACCTGCTTCCCCGCTATCGGACTCCATACAGATAACAAGACTAGGACCAGGTAGAGCATGGCCTGGACTTTTCCCAGATTGGCTCCGTGGTGCTCTCTCCCTGTCACGTTTAGCCAACATAACATGGAGTCAGGAGAATCCCCACAAGCCACTGACGTTGCACACTTCCTCAGGAAATATTGCTCAATCTGCCGTCCCTCGGTTGAATTCAGTCGTAGTCTGAAGCGGAAATATCTGACAATAGTGGTCATTTCGTCAGGATAGCGACGGGGCTGCATCAATACAATGAACTACAATTAGAGCAATGTGGCGGGATCCTCACTGAAGGGGAAGATCGAACGAGTACCTGAGCAAGAGCTTTGGATCAGCTGTCTCGGCAGATGTGGTCGAGGACAAGTAAGAGGATCGACGAATGATTTGACGAGTGGAGGACAAGCATCGCTTCTTTGACTGGAACTTTCAATCTGATCAAGCAACCATGGTGGTCTGCTTGCGTGCTGTTAGAGACGCTCTAGAGACACTGGATGGATCTGGACGAGCACAGTTCTAGATCTAGGAAGCGCTCACGCCGGAGTTTTTCTCTTTTCCTCAGGACGCCTGGTGTCGAGACTAGTATCAGATGAACAGAATATGAGAGGAATGTGAGTTAACGTACACACGTTGGACTATCGTGGTTCATTCGAGCTTAACCGCCTCGAGGGGTCACTTACTTTCGAGAACATAAACTGACAAGCATTCAATACTGTGATGTCAGGATGGGTGCGCGAGCAAAACAGAAGAATCGCCGACGAACAGGCACCTTGCGATATGCAGACCCAAATCCGTTGTTTGGGCTATTGGTTTCGCTTCGCGAAGAAGCACAAATGGTCCTATCGTGCGTTTCCGCGAAACGGCAACACTCGACGAATATATATTATAGTTTTCAAGGACTTGCACCCGAAGCGACACCACAGAGAGGCATGTCCCAGACAAGGCGCATACCCGCAGGGTCTAATCGTCGTGGTCTTGCATAGAGTTGTACCATCGCAGAATAGGCGTTGGGTGTGTGCACGTACGAGTGTTCTGGTGGAGTATGCGAGTCATAAAGAGGCAGAGCGAGGGTACTGGCAGGCTTGAAGGCCGGATAAAGTTGTAGCGCGTCACGAGAGTATACAAGGAAGGAAGGTATAGGAGACTCGATGAATTTTAAGGCATGAGAATAAATCAAGACGTAATCGAGTGTAAACTTAGCAGACGGAACAAGGCACGAACGAATTAGATGATCGTGTGAGTCACGACTCGCAGATGCCCATCCACGATCGCATTGGCTTGAGATGGAAGAGAGAATATGAGGGAGTGTGACTCGGAGCTTCGACTCTGTAGGAGATAGTGGGAGGGCTGGACCCGGGAGAGGATGTTGTGATGTGATGTAACCAACAATAGACAGTGCAGACCGCTGAGTGGGGTACTAGAACGCCGACAGCACAGGACAGCCTTCAGGTGATCGCTATGAATTCGATGTTGGAGTTAGTCGTTGACGAGCTCAACTCGGAAATAGCCGAAACGTCACTGTTGCGGGCTGAACTTTAAATCTTCGTATTGATATATACTGTAGCTACTGGTTCTTGTACGCTACGCGTTTGTTACGGGTTCCCTGTAAAATCTGAGTTGATCTTACTTCGGAAGAACGTCGTCTGAGACCCGCGGAAACTCAATATTCGAATGGTGGGATTCGGCATGCCGCACGCCTGGTATGACAGGCAGCGCCCAATACTAGTCGGTGATCATAGAGTATGGCATCCGTGAGAACTGCACTTACTACCACTTTCTACATACGATCACTTGGATGTTTCATCTTTTATATACTGACCAATAGTACGCTGCATGAAAGAGATCGATACCTTTTGATGAAAAGGCAAGAGTCTAATACCATGCGTATTTTTTATCTGACAGACAGCCGCCGTCAATGATTCAGGGAATATTTTTCATGTACTTTGTTCCAATTGGTGAACAATTAATGACCGGACGCCTTCCAACAATAATGAGTACCTCAAATGAACCTTTTATGCTATCTTTTTCTCCTTTTTGGGCAGGTGAAACGTATGAGATGCAGGCCATCATCTTCGCCTCCTGTTCATCACGGTGGATATATATATGGTATAAAGCACTGTTCCACCTTCCTCGATGCGACTCACCAGAGGGTCATTTGACTTCTAAACACTCGAAGGCACCTATATTTTGTCATGTCCACGCAGCAGTTGGCAGTCGTTGCCACTAGTATGGAGTTAGTTCTGGTGTCATTCACCCTTGTGGTGTACGATCATGTCATCACGTTCAGTCAAGAGGTGTTGTCGCCTCAATAATAATGATCAATAGCAACCTAACCGTGATTCACCACAACTATTTTATAGGTGACTTTCTTCTGGTCTGGGTCATGGTCAGCTTCAAGATTTCTATATCTCAGCGTAATGCCATCGATGGATTGTATTTTTGTTACCAGTATTAATCATGAATTTAACAGATCCGATACTTGGCTCTGACACAAATGTTGTGCGTTTTGGATTTCTTGATCCTATAAAGCAGTAGTTGACAAAATTGTTTTAGTCTTGCGCTTTACGGTCTGTCAGCGTGAACGTCACTTTTCATGGGTCTGACATCTAATGACTCAATAGTAAATATCAAGACTGTCGATTTCCAGGTGGGTAATCATGTATCGTCGTTTGGGGTCTTACAGATAACTGTTCACAGGTGTGAGTTATCATATCACACATTACTAATGCCTCAGCTCATACTGAAATATTCAATAGAGGGAACCTGATTCTCGTCACGAATTGTGCTCTTGCATTCACGGTTCTGTCCCTCTGTCAATGTCTGTTTTTTGCACATCCAGCGATCTCAATGAATTGACTGGTGTGTGCAGGTGTCGTGACATTGCGAGTATGGCATCTATTCCACCTGAATCGCTTCATTAGATGGCTGGCGGTCATTGTTTTCATCATTTGCACGGCAGGAACTATAATAATTGGCGGCGTCAGGTTTGATGCTATCAAGAATGCCATGTATGAGCTTTCTGAAACCTCGACCGCTGGGCAGCAGAGTCCTCCATTTATGTTCGCCATCTACGTTCCAGCCTTAGTCGTCCATACGACTATGCTCTTCCTGACGGTGTATCGCCTCCACGTTAGCACAAGAATATTGCAGCAATATAGCATTATCTACCGATTCGTAAAAGAGTAGGCCCACCTCTCGGTCGCAGTCTCCACTACGAAAGCTAATACTTTTCTAGAGGGATATTCATGTATACGTTTGCAGCCGGTGGATACGTCTCAATTCCTCTCCTTCATCAGAGACTGAAACGACATCATAGGATCGCTACTGTACGAAATCATCAGTCTTTCTATGACTGAACCAAATGACATATCCGTAAGTGTCATGACCATGGCTGCACGACACATTCCCACTCAAAATTTTTACCAGAATTACTATTCCGCTCTGGTGGGAGAGTAAGGTTCTACCATCCGACATGGTGTTCACGAAAACTCACGAGAAACGTCTATTTCCCAGAATAGCAGTAGCAATTACAGCCGTCTCCGTCTGTCGCGCAATGCTAAGCAGCAGGTCATCAAGTCCCACTAATCCGTCACGGTTACTCAGCCATGCAGAACTCGCTCGTGTTCAATGGAGGAGAGGGGCCAATGAAGGGGAAATCTTCGTCGAAGTGAGCGACATGAACGTGCTTCCCCCCTCCAGATCGCTGGTTGTATCTGTCGGAAACACAGAAGGCGAAGAAGCTGTGTAAAAACTCGTCTAACTTTCTGTATTTTGATTATGATTCCTTAAAACAACACATTCTTGTTGAAACAAGACTCATCGCTGCAGCACGTACCCGGAGAGGAATTCAAATTAAGGTCACATCCTATCTCGATTTGTGCTTGTACTCAATATAAGATAGCTTGGCTAATGATTATCTATCTAGTACTTGATGGTGTACGGAATACAAAATGAGCGACGATAACAGTTTCTTATCAGACGAGAGAACAGAGGAAACGGGAGCAACGATTCTACTGAGGACTACTTATCGCATGCTTCCCCTCTATCAGACTCGATAGAGATACCAAGACAGGGCTGAACCAGATACAAGGTAGAATATGGCCTGGACTTTCCCTGGTTGGCTCCGCGGTGCTCTCCCCAACCATTTAGCCAACATGACATGGAATCAAGAAAACCTCGACAGGCCACCGACGCTGCACACCTCCCCAGTGGAGTTTTCTTCTCTTCCTTAGGACGTCTGAGACTAGCATCTTATTAACAGAACTTGAGAAGAATGGGAGCGAACGTTCATACGCTGTGGTTCGAATTCGAATTTAACCACCTCGCCAACATCATATCAGGATGCGTGCACAGACCAAAAAGTGGCATCGCGGACAAACAGGCGCCGTGCGGTGTGCAGATAAAAATCCGTTGTTTGGGCTGTTTTTTTCGCTGCGCGAAGAAGTGTGATTGTTGCATTGAGCACGTCCTACGACGGCCTATTGTTATTACGGTGACACTCGACGAATAGATAGTGGGGAGTCTCTAAGCACTTCCACCTGAAGCGATACTATGGAGGCATGCCCCAGGTGAGATATGCGCACACTCGCAATGTCTGATTGTTGTGACCTTGCATAGAGTTGTATCAGCGCAGGATAGACGTAGAGGATGTGCGCACGTATGGGTGTTCTGATGGAGCGTGCGAGTCATAAAGAGGCAGGGCGAGGGTACTGGCAGACATGAAGGCCAGATCAAACTGTAGTCTGTAGCGTGTCGCAAGAGTAAGCAAAGCGATGAATTTCAAGGCAGGAGAATAAATCGAGATGTGATCAAGCGCAAACATAGCAGACGGAACAGGGCACGAACGGATTAGAAGATTGTACCAGTGACGAGCAGAGGCATCCGCAATCGCATTAATGATGGAATGTAACACAATAGACCGAACACGCAGGCAGTACGGCAGGCCAGGGTGAGTGGGGTAGAAAAGTTGATTACGCGCACAGCACCTTTAGATGATCGCTGAGTTAATGATGGGGTTAGGCACGCCTAGCTAAATGATATGAAGTCGGGCCAGCAAGACAACACCAGAAGAATAGCGCTCAGTAGTCCATAGAGTAAGCCGTGGGAACTGTCTTTCCGTTTCAATATTCAAATTTTCAAATATTCATGATCGATCGATCCTCCTCCACTTACCACTAGCTATGATGCATATGATGTTTTATCTTTTACTAACTAGTATATAACGAGTCATGAAAGAGATCGATACCTTTTGATGGAAAGGCGAGAGTCCGATTTCATGCATGTCTTTTTCTGACAGACAGCAGCCATCAATGATTCAGGGGATCTTTTTCCTGTGTTTTGTCTCATCACCGGACGCTTCCAAACAACAATGAACATAACGGTATACTTCAAATAAACTTTGATGTAAGATTTCATGCTGGCTTTTTGAGCAGGTCAAACATGTATGAGATGGAGGCCATCGGCCGCATCAGCAAAACGCTTTGCCTCTGTGGGCTCTGTACAGCTCTGTACAGAAGGGACCAAGCTGTGGCTAGCCATTTTTTGGTGGTGGGAAAAAGTGTGTTTTGCTGATCCGGGCTTCGCCTCTTGTTCATCACGGTGGATATATATATGGTACATAGCACCACTCCACCTTCCTCGATGCATCAAGGCTTTCAAAGTCAGCGTGATTGAGTACGTCCCACTCTGCAGAAGTGCAATAGTTTCCTGATTGTTGACGTGCGTTCCTGGTATCTAGGATTAACTAAGGCATTTGAGCGGGTCCAATGGACCAAAGGAGACAATCTGTGTCGAGCTTGAAGATTGGGCCAGCGATGCAAAACTCCTATGATCATTTTATTGCTCGTACGAAAAATCTGGATCCGTGCAAAGTTCAAGCGATGGAGACTGTTTTGGCGGTCCGAGATAATGAGTGGTGGTGGGCCGCCGCATCATCCAAGCTGTGTGGCCTGGTACAGTGATTTACTCCCTGTTTCAAGTTTCAACCATACGTTTTATATTACGCTTCGAGCACAGGATTTATAGGACTCACGCTATATCGAATGATTTCCACTGATGGCCCTACTAGTACATAAATGGTTGATGACAAGGCGAGTGTACATACATGGCACACTCCTATTCTTCTGACGCAGCTGTTGTATCAGTGATTCTGAAGAGATCTTTGGGTGCTTAGTCGACGGTGAACACCCAGTGATGACCGGGCACTTCTCAGCACAGTATGTTTTGATGTTAAATCCACGCTATCTTTTCTCTCCTTCTTCGGCGTATTTGGGATGCAATGCCATCAACTTCTCCTCTTCATCACGATGGATATATGGTATATAACGCCAGTCCGCCTTCCTCGATGCGACTCAGAAAAACATACTCTGAGCTCTAGGCACTCGAAGGCATTCAATATTCGTCATGTCCGCGCAGGTACAGTCAGCCAGCATTGCCGCCAGGCAATTGGCTATGACATCATTCACTCTTGTGGTATATGACCATGCTATCACGTTCGCTCAAGAGGTATCGTTACGTTCATTGTAACTGATAACAATCTAACCCTCATCTGACACTGTCATGCTCCTACTACTAGGTCACCTTCTTCTGGTCTGGGTCATGGTCAACTTCAAGAATATTATATCTCGTGGTAAGTCTGAATTATATGTATATTACTGCTGATTTAATGCGGGTTTGATAGATCCGATACTTGGCTCTGACACAAGTTTGGTGGGTTTCTGATTCCATCCTTTAATACCGCGTTAGTTAATGAATCTGATTAGTTTCGTCTTTTATGGTCCGTCGGCTTGAATATTGCTTGTCGTGACTGTGGCGACTAATAGATCTACAAATACTAGGACACTTCAAGACTTCCTGTTCTACTGTGCGTACTTCTTAGCTGCGCATCGTTCAATTGGGTCTCACTCGCAGCCCTTCAGGAGTGAGCTGTTACACGTGATAAGGTTCCATCGAACCCGTTGACCCGTTGAGATAGATCGGACTGGTTTTTTATCGCGAGTTACATACTTGCATTCACAGTCATGACACTCTGCCAATGTTTGTCTTTTTGCGTATTCATCGACTTTACTGAATTGATTGGGTGTGTGCAGGTGTCGTAACATTGCGAGTATGGCACCTTTTCCCTAGGAGTCGCCCCACCAGATGGCTGGCGGTCGCTGTTCTCATCGTTTGTACGACAGGAACCGCAATTGCTGGCGGCTTCTCCCTTGATGCCATGAGGCACGTCATGTACGACCTGATGACCGCTGGGAACTTGAAGCGGACACCTGCATATATATTTACTATGTACCTGCTACCCTTGATCGTGCATTCGACCATGTTGTCGCTCAAACTGTATCGCTTTCACATCAGCTCGAGAGCCTTGCAGGGGCACGGGATTATCCATCGTTTCTTAAAAGAGTAAGCTCCTCATCACTCACAAGCCTCACTTGCTGACGCTGACCTTCAATTAGAGGGATGTTCGTATATGCATTTGCGGCCGGTATGTATCCTTTTCTATCTCGTTTAGCAGACACTGGAGCAAGTGTTAGGAACACTTCTGTACGAAATTGTTGGTCTTTCTCTGACCGAACCAAAGGACACATCCGTAAGTTTCATTTCCATGACTGTACAAGACTTGCTCAAAATCAAACATTGCCAGATTTACTATTCATCTCTGGGGGGAGAGTAAGGTCATACTATCAATGATGTTGACTCAGGCTCACAAACAGCATCTATTTTCCAGAATGGCAGTAGCAGCTACAGTCGTCTCCGTCTGTCGAACGATGCTAAGCATCCGCTCTTTGGCTGCAACTCACCATGTCGATCCGGCGTGGTTGCTCAACCATGCGGAGCTCAGTCGTGTCCAATGGAGAAGAGGGGCCAATGAAGGAGAAAATCTTCGTTGAAGTCAATGAGATGGACGTGGTTCTCTCCCCTCACAATCGCTAACGACATCCGCTGAAACAACAGGAGGTAAAGGAGACGTGTAGAAATCACCAAAATTTCTTGTTTCGAAGTCTACCTTCGAACAACGCATACTTTCGGAAACAGGACATCCTTAATATTGCAAGAGGGTGATAATTTAAGAATGTGTTCAAGCAAGGTTACTTATAGTTACTATGTCTCAATACTCGTCCTGTCGCTCCAAGTAGAATCGCCTGACCAATGACCATAAATATGATACGTTACACAACCTTTCGGTCGGAGCGGGGCGTATTACAGGGAGCATTGTAAGGCTCTTCGCAACACATGAATTGCACAATTTTGCATTTGCTGGGGGTTGAGCTGGTAGGTAGGATCACTGGTGCATATAATCGCGAAGGGGGACATGTAAATATAGAGAAATGCACGGGGAGGGAATCACAAAGGACGAACACAAGATAAAGAAGAGAACACACTACAGAGGAAGGGGAGCAATTGTGGAGCAATGCTAGGTGGCATTACAGGTGTGGGGGGTCACTGGGGGAGGGTCAGAAAGCGGGCTTCCGAATCAGATGATGCTGCGTGATCGTGAGAAGCAGAAAAAACCTGTGTACAACTGCGGGGTCTTGAGTTCCTGGCTGGTCATCAGTGAACGCATGAATCCTTGATTTCGTAGCCGTGGGAATTGTATGGCGGTTTAATTCTGCTCCTGCCAAAGATGATCATGTATGCTACGAAAATTTTGCTATGTTCCTATGCAGCCATGCATGCTTACCGACATAGACTAGCATGTAAAGTTAGTGTCTAAGTTGTGACACGCTGCCATTGCAGCCAGCAAGGGATGGGAGTGCATATGCATTATCCTTGTTGAACAATCTCACTCACACCCAT
>JABBWA010000631.1:0-21994 GCA_016628065.1 Suillus lakei | reverse complement strand
GTCATTAGTCTTAGCACTTCGGAGACAAAACACAAACTAATAAATGAAATGGAAACAACTTATGTGCTGCCGCGAAAGCCGACAGTGGTAGAGAATCAGCGAAACTGAGGCAGCAACACGAAAGAAATTCACACATAAGAGTGGTACTTACATACAGACACTGGATGCGCTGGCCACTGAAGTGTTCCACGTACGGGATCACCCTCACCGTTAATGAACAGGCCAAGTGTGCTCCCGCCCGTCCAGCTCAGTAAAAGGAACTCAGATGGAGATATGACGAGGATATGTGGTTTGATCGTACTTTTAGCCGAGAGTGCACGGTCAGGGTCAGTGAGGATCAGTAAAGAGACGACAGGTAATGACCTGATACACTTACCCCGCCGTGCCCTCGACCTGTGTTACCGGAAGCAATTCAAACATCTGTGCGGTCGCAAGATCAATTACACTGTAAATGTCTGCGGTCGCGATGCACAGGTGCTGCCCTGAACGCTGAGCACGAAGGGCTCCAGATCGGAAGGGGATTTCCTGCGGGCAAAACAACGGACATCAGCTGAGCAAAAAAGATGGAAGTGTAAAAGAATACTGAAAGAGCAACCAACCCTCGTATATGTCAACTTCTCCTCGCCCAAGCTATACATTGCAATAGTACTGCGCTTTATCACGCAGAGATCAACGGCATCATTTTTACCTCGCTCGGTAGGAAAAATGGCTGATGTGGAAGTGGCTCTAGTGGTCAGGGAGATTGCGGCGGGGCGCTGAAGGTGATTATGGTCCACTGCGAGAGCCTCGACATTGCGGATGGGTTTGATGTTCGGGACAAGATCAAGCGAAGGAAGGGTATATATGTGGAATTGGCGATCTACGGAAGTAAATTAGTGTGTACTCAGCAGTTGGGTATGTGAATGTCAAGGGAAAGTATGGCATAGTGCGAACAGCATTTTCACAATGCAATGAGCTGCGTGCCCTAAACTAAGCACTCGCAAATGAGGATAACACACCACATAAAATCAGCGCCCTCGCAATGCAAGGTACAAGGATAAGCTCGTCGATCTGCTTGCCCAAAGGGTGGCTCTGTTGCGAGAGCAGATTGTAAGCGTCTAGCTGGGCTAGGTTAGCGTGGTGTCGCAGACTTGAGTAGGGAAAAAGGAGCGAAAAGGATATAAGCCGAAAGCAAACTGAGAGTGGAATATAGGAAAACAATAAAATCTGTAGGGTAATGAACAAGAAGGATGTTGCAGACGTTAGTACCGACCTTGGTGGGATCCGCGTCTGGATGGAGGGCGTAGCGCAGAAGCTCGCCATTCGAGCAGCCAACATATATTTCGGACCCTGCACTTGGCGTTAGCACTACTTCTTGAATCTTGATTAGATGATCAGGGGAGACAAAGGAAGGAACACAAGAAAATGGTCATCTAGTATGGTAGTTCACGCACCAAAGGCCTGCGCACAAGTAACAGTCCCTGCAGTCATGCTAGGGATGAGCGGTTGGAGACGGTACGGCGGCACTTCAAGCGGATTGACCATCTCGCTGTAATACTGATTCACCAGGCTAGTCAAATGCTAATTGGTACGATGAACGACGAACGAAGTTGATTGGTTGATCGTGACTATAGTACTTTTTATAATCACACGCCTTTGATGAGTCACCATGACATTACGAGAGGTCAATAAGTACTATACTTACTAGTATCCATTGCTTTGAGCCTTTGACTATTGAGCCGCCGCAGTCTTTGTCTGCGATGTCTTTGTTCGAACGTTTCTTAGTTATACGGGTATTTAAGTAGAGCGGTCTCGACGCGACGGACATGTTTTTCAGGCTACCACCCCGAGTTTGCCATTGACGACTTTAACTCCGAGTCTGGTTAGTTCTTCGTTTCACAATTGCCGATATTGCTGACACCGAGTCTCAACTTATCAGACCGTACACCAAGCTGAGAAAGAAATGAAGCCCAAAGCAGAGTTACAGTCTCTTCCTCAAGAGCTCCTGACTTACATTCTGAGCTTCCTTCCCTGGCAGGATATTCTTCGTTGTACATCCGTGAGCTACTATTAATTCTCTAATCGGTGTCGATCTATTGTCTTAAATGGACTTTTATACTGATGATCGTCTGGCAGCTATGCAAAGGCCTTCGCCAGACATACATGTCATCTTCCGAGCTTCAGTACATCACTGAACTTGGTAGCCAACAACTGCTCCCTGTTTCCAACAATCACATCCCCGTTTCAAAGCGCCTACATTTCCTAAGGGACAACTCCCGTGCATGGTTCAAATTTGATCTCCATTCTTTCAAAACAATCTCTATACCAGAAAAATTCCACATGTTCACAAACACGTACATCACCAATGGGTATGCATGTTTCTGGGAACCATCTATTGATTCTGTCAGAATCTTTCCGATACTACCGAAAACCTCCCAACAAACTATCGAGCGTGATTTATCTCCGGGGTCGCTTTGTGCAGTTCCCAACCACAGCAACATCAATGTTTTCATGGACCCAGCACAAAATCTACTCGCCATCGCCTATGCTATTGGGGATGATAATTACCCGTCTGATGAGGAGTCCTATATCGACCTTCTAACTCTGGATGGAGATGGTGCCCACCCCCAAGCTGCTGGACGAACACTGTTTATGTCCGACTTGTGGTTGCCCAGAAGCCGTGAGAACTTTATAACACGGTGTTCGAAACTCGAGGGTTTTGGGAGGCATATGGCTTTCCTTCGTTCCGTACCACTGTTTGATTGTGCAGGCCCTTCAGTCGCATCCATATGGTGGTTGCAGATTTGGGACTGGCAACACTCAACTTCGTCCAATGTGAGCCTTTGTCAGAATTAGTTGAAAGACTTGACAGTTGACTCGATTTAGAGCATCCTCAGTGGCCCAATTGTACTAGATTCCGACAAGTCAACCGACTTTTGCTTCCTCGGAAACAACAGATTTTTGATTGTCAGCGATGATTTAAAGCTCTATTCAATCGAGGACATGTCCCAGTCACCGCAACTGCTGGCGTGCTTCTTGTTGCCTGTAGCAATGTTTGACCTACAGTGCTTCACTCCGACGAACGATATTGCTCGTAGCTCACACTTGCAGACACAGGCACAGCAAGTAACGTGGATATCCGACCCTAAGCATCGACTACTCTCCCTTGTCTCACATTCTTCAAATCTCGACCTCATCATTTCCACCAGTATTTTCTTCGATGACTTCTTTGACTCGGAAGGAATGACAGCAACAATACCGTGGATATATTGGGGTCCTTTAAATGTTCGTATTTTCCTGCACCAGTTTCCATGCAGACTTGGCGTTAGCGGGAATCGAGCTTTGTATGCATTCCCTGCAGACGGCGCGACACAAGATAACTACTTGGTTTATTCAGAGTATAGGTTACATTTGATGGACTTCAACCCATTAGCTGTTAGGCGCCACCAGGCCGGCCTGGGAAGACTGGTTAATGAGCCATCTACAGTAGTAAACTGCGAGTCAGGGGGATCCGTAACGACATTCTTGCCCTATGTCGAGGTCGTGTCAGACAGAACGTTCAGTTATGGCGAGTTCGTCGAGATATGGCTCGATAAAGACAAAATTTATTTGTTCAAAGAAAATATAGATACTGTAGGTTCCTCCCATTTTCCAAGGAAGTGCGACATACTCATTGTTTATCTAGAACAAAATGGAGCAGCTTGAAGTCATCGAAATGTAAGAGTAAACCCCGCATGATACAGCTAGATTGTTGACCCTCACAATGTTTAGAGTCTAGACCTGTGAGACCTCTCAGCAATATTACCACTTGTATTCCCAAGTCATTTATCAGTCGAAGTTCGCCGCCCTCGCTCAATAAGCGCCTTCCTTGCACCCCTCCTCCCCGCTCTGGCGGTGTCACGAAGTTGTCCCGCTTCCTTCCCGCCCCACACTTTCTCTATATGCTCCACACTTCGGGGCAATGCCCGCCCTCCAATACCCAGTACCTACAGCCTACAAGTACTAGCCTGGTGGGGCAACACCGCCTTGTCCCCTTACTGGTGTACCCCGGCTTCCGTCTTCACCCACCCTGCGTCCCCGCCTGAAGGAAGGTGTCGCGATGCGGATCGCAAGGCATGTGTTAGTCTGAACTCACGCACAATAGCACCTCCTCCCCACCTCCGCACTCTTCCATGCGTATAGCTGTGCATGTTTATATGATTCTCCTCGACTTATACGCGAAGTACATGCGTGACGCATACAACACATTACCGAGCGCGAGTGACAGAAGACGGGAAACCCCTCACACAAGGTTGCGCATTGTGTGAATAGGTTGAACAAGCATGTCTGATCAACCATCCAAAAAGGAAACTGGCGCTAATATGAGGAATTCGCAGTAGTTGCTCAGGAACGTTCGGGTTTGAACGATAAAATTTCCAAGATAACGATGCAAGTAAAAACAAAAATTATTGAAACCTGAAGCAGGAATCCTCACTTTTTTTGTACTTTTACTTTTGTCAAAAACCTGCTCAATAAAATGACCTATTAATGTATTTCAGAAATTGGAATTCTACCCCGAATCTACCCCGAAACGAGGTAAAAATAAGGACTTTGTGCAGTGGCTGTGCAGCATGTGGCTTCTCTTTTCCGCCTACCACACAGCGCCCAGGCTACACTTCAGCAAGCTCTGGCGCCTGTCTGCAGCCTGCCGCCTTCGGTTTTCCCCCACCCTCCACTCCCTTTTCCTTCGCAGCCTACATTACAGTTTTCATACTCAAGTCACTTAACTGCATAGTCACATCCCTACTAGTAGTCTACTACTGGGGCCCGGGTGGTTGATACCCGAACCTGCTGGGTCTGAGGCTGCGAGGTTGCCCCCCCCCCTCGCGGCTCACCTCAGCTCACTTTTGCACATGTTGGGTCCACTATCGGGCCCGGGTTGCCCCTTCGGGGCTTCCGCCCAAAAAACTATCTGCTTGCAATCAAGCAAACATTTTTTTTTGTTCGTGCTACTGCACAAGAGCGCCCACGAGTTTCTGATATTTATTATTATTTAAGAAGTTGAGGCGCCTACGGCGTCCCCAAAGGAGTGTAAAGCGCTCCGCTTGCTTCCTGTGCCGAGGGCACAACGGGTGTGGACTAGTAGTGACATCCTGCCGCTGCAATCGGAAGTTCGGGGTGGTTCGGGGGCTTCCTTCAACATGTGCTTGAGCTACGTTTAACAGTCAGGTCTGTGCGGCGTGCAGGGTCGTACAGCCTCGAAGAAGAAATGGGCGCCCGTCAACAACGAAACACACGAGCCGTATTATGTAGTACGTACAATTCCGATCATCCACTTACCAGTGTACTCTGGTGAGATACACCTGAGTCTGGCAACTTGAAGGCACTGCCGCCGAATATCGGTAGCCTGGGCGTGGCCACATCATTGACATCAAGTATTACTCTAGAGTCTGAAAAGCTGTAAGTCCTATGTAAGTCCCACCTGCTAATTCCAACCAAATCATCATGCTTGAGGAAGGATTCGCGCAGTCGCCCATCGGAGTTTTAGGGCAGGGCAGGTCCTCCGAGTCCAGTTACTATATTACTGCGAGGACCCGTTTCTCAATTATTACGCAGACGGAGATGGTAAGTATGGCCGATACAGAGTAGAGTGGCCGCGTAGGCTGTGACGGCCTGGGCTCCAGCAAGCACTTGCCAAGTGATCGCCCAACTGAATGCTATCATCACATTTCGGGATGACCCTATGGGGAAATGTCGACCGTGTACCTCACGACAGCTTACGACTCAAGGTTCACAGTATGGCAGCACAGGAGGAGTGCTGTAATACGGACAAGGGCTGCGCAGATTCACAATTAATGATGTGGAATACAACAGGCAGTTTCTGAAATTTTGGACCTCAGTTTCCCGTGTCCAGCCACAGCTCGTCAGTCTCAGATATAAGGACGCTCGATATCCATTGTTGCATTTCCATACTGCGCTGAATCCCGGCTGTGTTCTATCCACAGTAAGCACCAAATCCTTGACTCCATAGATCATACACTCACCAGAGCATTTATTGCAGCACGTCGTGTGGATCAGGATGATCGAACCTATTGACCAGCTTGTGCTGATACTTTGCCTGATCATGATACAACTTTCCATTATCAGTGAGGTGTCATTTGTCGAGGTCCTGAACGCATATCGGCACACGGCCACTCACAGTCATCTTGGAATGGCTGCAGCTGCCCTCCTACAGACCGTGTCGTTCATGATGTGGGGGGTTACCTGCGTCGTCCTCTCACTCCATGTGTTAGGCCATCTACTCAAACGTTAGTCCTCTTTCCTATGCTCGCCCATTCCGTCATGCTCAGGCAGCTGCGCAGGCGTCTTATCACATCATCCCACAATTCATGGAAGGCTCTGTGGATGGCTTGCTTCAGGACGTCGATGGTTATTCCGTGTTACGGATGAGGCGGTAGATATCCTGCTGTTATCTCAAGTTTCATATCAGTTGGTATCTATACCCACGACGAGTTGGGCAGGGGGCATCCGGACAGTCCCTTTGGCCCCACAAGTTTGGTCGAGATACCTCCGATGGCAAGGGCAAGTGGTGTTAGACTCCTTATCACCCGCTTGCCTCGAAACTCTGTGCTGCGTGGATGACTTGCAACATTGTAGTCCAGCTACGAGTCGGCAAGACGACTGGTCGCCGAAGACCACGCCGCACCCCGAGTCGACACAATGTGAGATAGTAGTGAGAGTAGGTCATGTTCAATCACGCTTGCTTGTCGTTTTTGACGTCCTTTTTACAGAAGAGCCCCATCTATCTGAGAGTGGAGAGCTATCGAGTTGAACACCGCCTGAACTGCAAACACCGCCTACCCGCACACAAGCCAGAAAGATGGCAATCACCATATGTTGCAGCAAGAAGCTGCCGCCGCCGCCGCCACATGTGCTCTCCGTACGTCCGCCACCTTGCGGACGCCCGGTCCGTCAAATAAAGGGTGGTACAACAGATAAACCAACAGGGCAGAACTTTTCAAAGTCTGTCACATAAGCTTCTTTTCAGCATCTTTCAATTTATTTTTCCCGTTTATGTCTGGACTCTGAACACAGCTACGCGTCTGCAAATAGTATACCCTCGATAATATTAATATCTTCGTATAGAGGGTGTCGTTCTACGGAGCTTGGTACCTAGATCAATGTCACTAGTACTTATAGCGTTGTTCATATATATAAGTCTGGAAAAAAACGCGTACAACTATTCAAGTATACTTGCATCATTGTAGGTTGGCCTTCTGAGCTCGTCAGCGGCGGCCACTTGAACTCGATTCCAGATGGGCCTGACTTGAGCGTACAACTTGAGGTCCAGAGCGACTCCGCATTACTAGATCTGCCGAGTGATATCTCACGATTATTCACTGGATACAGCAGCACAGGTAACCATCAAGGTGAATGTGAACTTCCCATACAGGAGGGAGTGGTCTCCTGAGACATATTGAGATATTAACTACAGTGGCAGTGTGAAAGTGTGGTGCGCTAGTATACATGTTAAAGGACATGGCATAAGTACGTGTGCAAGAAAGTAATGACTTCAGTCTGCCCATTAAACGATAAATAATCATAACATGGAGCTACGCGGGCGCAGCTTGCAGTCGTGCTTGGGCGGAAGGTGAACGCGCCACCGAAATCCATCTGGGTAGATCCTTGATCCACCTCGCTGCCGCAAGCACGCTTCTAAACAAGTACTTACACTCTGCGCTGAGATTTGAACCTCCCAACGTGTTACACGACCACACAACAAGCACCAGCACAATGAGCGCCGCCACGCTCACAGGGACCGAGGGTACCGCATTCGAATTATGGAAACACTCGGTAAAGAATGCAAGCACAAAAAATATCATACTGTCAGTCATAGTGAGTAACTTGAAATTGACAAGGGAAGCTGTGGTCGAACGTACCCCCACATGAGCAAAGCGTACGGCAAGCTGTATATGATTGCAAGCGTCTCGAGGCCGTGCTTTGGGTGCATTAAGTCCTGCAAGTGCGCTTGCTAATCGAATTCGTTGTTGGAGACAGCCACTAAGCGAGTTGCAAGAAGACGCACCGCGTTATCAACCATGTCTGGACCTTGCGTGTAGCTTTGTCGGGCAAGGTTCACGCCAAGCAGCATGCTCCCAAAGCTTGATATCACAGACACGTAGCTCGCGACCTGCGACAAAGAATGTCCGCCACCGTCATCTACGCTCTGGATCGCCAAAAACCCAACATTGACATTCAAGAGCACTGTCGCCTGATCATCGACGTATCAGTATGATCCGCATCCGCATTAACAGGAGAGAAGCTTACTAGCAGATTGAAGTCCTGCATCTCAGCGTTCAGCTTCTGAAGGAAGGTGCGCCAGTCGAGGAGGTTGACAATGGTGTCGACGTAGAGTTTGTGAAGAGAGTGGACGTGCTCGTAAGGTGCATTGAAGAGCAAGGGTGCAAGACATTTCATCATCATGGAACGCTCGTCGTAGGTGTCGCCGTGTACAGTCTGGTCTCGAGAGAGCCGCGCGCCTTGCTGTCCGTGATAGTTGAGGTATTGGCAGTGTCCTGGTGCAGGAGATTGGCAAACATGCTCAACGAAAATCAGGTCACGTACTAAAATGATTCATCATCCTCGCTAAGGATTACAAAGTCATGAACGTCGATTTACTGCGCGCGAAACATGACTACTTACCGATGAAACATTTGTCATGTGCCGACTGGATGCAATCGTTCTCCACTTGACATGCAATGAGTTTTATGATCTCGGAAGTTGGTGTGACCTACCGTCCACATCTTTGATTAAGTCCAGAGTGTTCTTGAGGACATCTATGCTGAAAGCGCAGACAGCCGATACCTCCGAAGTCATGCCATCTGAAACGCGCAATAGAGCTTTTGTGAGAGGTCTCGATAGTAAAGAGCCTACCGCTTATCGCAAAACGGATTATTTGCTGCAATTGTCGACGGACCTCACAATGGAGAGCAATTGCGTGGGGAAATAGGTCGATATGCTTCCTACTTGCGTGAGCAGTCACCATGCCTCGACTGATAAAATCAGTACAATACATTCTGAGTGAAGTATACATTTAAATGTGCTCACAGGCTGCTGTAGTGCGTACCAGTATTGAGCCTCCAACTCGATTTCTGCAAGTGTTCATCAGACACGATCAAGCATGAGTCCACAACAACTAACGCTTATGAGATAGTTCAGTGACCCCACTGCATTCCCGCAAGATGACGGTGGCATCGAAGTCCTGCAGCCAGAACAGGCACCTGTTCTCGCGGTGTACGAAGTAGTAGCCTCCTGTAACAGTTTTCCCGACGTCCATAAGTTGCAGAACGAGGTCCACGTCCTCCGGAAAATGAGGATAGTGATAAGCATGACTGTAGGCGAGCTTTGCAAGGTTCTCAATAGTCTCAGAAACCCCATCACGAGTGATATCGCCTGGGTTTACAATGCGGATTTTCTTGAATACTCGTCAAAAGCGACCTCGCGATCATAGCAGTAGTAGAGGCAGCCTTCAGGATGAATGTAGACTTGCCATCCAGGAGAAACTGGTCCCCTAAAACATACACATGAGATACTACAGTGGCAATGTGAAAATGTGTTACTCGATTGGATCTGTCGTCATAAATGGGATATTGTAATCCTTGGAGTTTCTCGGGCTGCGTGTTGGTGGTCAGACATGGTCTACCATTTTCAACGCCGACCTACATGGAATCCTTGTTGCCATATCTCTCCCCTTGAACTCCTTCGGCGGACATGGGACTAAGTCTAAGATATCCATCGGAAGATATTATGACATTGCAAACGCCGGATCCATTGAATAGTCCAGCCCACTTCTTTGTTGGTGGAACTTTGAAAGGCGTGAGGACATGCTCGTTGCAAGGGGATCTCGGCGGCTCGTCGTGTTCAAGGGGGGCGGCAGGTCCCGAGTAACAATGGACTGACTTGATATCTGAGCTGGTCATGATGTCCTGTGTGTGTTCAATCACCGACGAGCAGGGCACAGAGTCCAAAGAGTGTGGGTGATGGGTAAACTGTTCTTGGACTTTGAGCTTTGGCAACCTTGGTGAGTGTTATACAGGCAGCTAAACAGCAGCAGCCTCAGTGGCAGGCCGCTGATCGTAGGAACTTGGAAGGCAAGTCCGCAACAGTCTTCGGCCACTGGGAGGTTGTACAACGTGGATTCGAATGTGTCTATGCTGTATTCAAGCTTCAAGCTCTGGCAGCCGCTGGTTTCGTGTAATCCAGTGGATGATGCGAACGGAACTTCTTCTGCTGGTCTGATCCTCGTCCGACCGTGCCGCATCTTAGATCTGGTGGCAATTACTCAAGTATGGTAAACGCCGTGACACTTACTGCCACAATCTACTTGCAGAAGATTCCAATAGACTTCGTGGTCATAATGGCAGTGGCCTGCCACTGGCTAAATCGCAACTCACCCTGCCAAAGGCGGTTTTATGTGAAATGCTCAAGGACTGCCTTCAAATAGCGCTCTAGAAATAGGGTTCGGGAACAAGGGCTGCAGAGTCCAGACACACAACAGACACAGCTCCATAATGTGATGATGAACTACCTGGACCCAAGCGCTAGTACAGCCAGGTTAGCAGTCGCAGATATAGACATTCGGGTGGTTTGGTATTCAAGTGAAATTTACAGAGAAGAAGGTCTGGCTTTGCCAAACCGGTGCAGAGCCCTGGACTCGAAGTTTGTGTAAGAGGAAACTCAGCAGGAACAGTCGATGGCAGATGTCAGTCGGGATGCGAAACTATGGAGCAGCTCGTTGTTAGTCTTGGCTGCTGTCAATTTCTTGTCGAGTTCCGTGCCTAGTTCAAGCTTCGTCGTCTTGTCCCTATAGAGTATCTGACTTTCACAAGTCACACATGTACAGGTTTCTTTACGGACAACCACAGTCCGCGTCTGCAAGCTATAATAGAGCTGTGTTGCAACTGAAGCACTAGTAGAACCCAATCACCTACCCCACCACCACAGAGGCTATTACTATGCCGGGCAAACATGTCCGTTTCAATGAGGAGAATATCCTCTACTCTCCTGCTCCATCTGATTCCACCCCTTCTCAGAGTAATCGTTTGCATCCTCAACCACACCCTCCTGACAACCGGAGGGCGCTCCTCATAGCAGTGTGCCACATTTGCCCCCCGCCTTCCAATCTATACCTACTACACCCCCCTACATTTTCCCCGTCAACTATGATGTCTCATACCCGCCCTAATACCGCTTCCGCTAACATTCATCCCTCATCCATCAGCCTTGACTCTGACTCCTGCTGCCTCGCAGAACATGCCACCAACCCACCCATACATGACATTCCCCATCCACACCTCCCCCCTCCAATGGCACTGTCCGATTGACGCGTCGACACTTCCATATGTCGAGCACATCCTTACCCACCTCCTCCTCCCCCGGCCAGGCTTATTACTAGACGCCGCTTGTGAAGAACTGCCGCACCTTCACGTCCCTGACAGCCTGACCACGCACACCAAGCCGACAGAACGCACAACAGTAGTACGGGTAGGTCACATTTAACCACGCTCGCCCTGATTCTTGATGTTCATTTTGGCAGAAGGACTGCTCTAGTTTGAGATCCTTGAGATCCAATCTCCGACGTACATACCGACTGAATCGCAAACACCGCCGACCCGCACATCTAGAAGCATGTCAAATGTCATCGTACATCACAAGAAAGATCACTCGCCACGGCGTGTGCTCTCCGTACGTCCACCACCTTGCGGACGCCCGGTCCGTCTAAATAAGTGGCGGTACAAAGGAAGAAGCAACGGGGCAGAACTTTTCCTGATCTGTCCAATAGGTTTGTTTTTCATTTTCTTGATATTTCTTTCTCCTTTTCATGTGCGAGCTATGGATATAATTGCACGTGGTGTACCAATACTCATATACCCTGTATATTTTGTAAAAGAATGTCGCCCCGCGTTGCTTAGAACATAGATGCTATTGTTCATGATACACGAATATAATAATAATTTAACCACACCCTTTGGTCACTCTGTCTGTCCATTCCAGTAGCCAAACTGTAGGGGCTCCCGAGCGTACAAGACTTGGTCTGCTCTCATGGTTTTTTTCTCACAAGCCAAATAGTCCCGCGGCGCCGCATTGGGTTTCCAATCTAGTCCAATTTTGACCTTAGAGGTCAGACAATCAGGCTCTCCAAAGGGACACTTTGACCGTGTCAAATGTCTGGAACTCCTCATGAGGCCATGGTCGTAGATAGCAAGCTTCTGGCGCGTGTGGGTTGGGGAGTGAAACAGCATCGGATAGTCCAAGTTCTTCAATCGAGCCGAAATACGTATCCTCGATGCGTAAGAATTGAAGTTGGGTGTGCGTAAATGGCTCAAGACTTCCGTTTCCGTGAATACTATAACAGTCGCTAGGGAGGAGAGGTTGGGACATAGATAGAGCAAGCGGGGGGGATGCGTTTAGTTCATGTACCTCGATCTCAATATTTGTGAGACGGGCCCTTGCAGAATTGATAAGTACCTGAGGTCGAAACACAATAGTTCTATTATCTTGACACTGCGCAGAGCGAAAGGCGGGTGCGAGATAGAAGGGGCGACAGCTAGCATGAGATTGGAACCGTCCATAGATATGATCAGTCCCTCGAGTGCGAGGAAGTCTGCTATCATTACTTCAGGTTGGCTGGCACCGTAACAAAAAGCATGAAATAAAGACGAGACTTGATTGATGGATGGCCGAAGAAGGCTTCGTAGCTCGAGAGCAAGCATCATCATGATCGCTTAAGCCATGAGTCATAGCAGAAGGCTGCCCGCTGCCAGTCTGCACAACAAACTGGGTATGCCTACAGTAATCTCCCTTCATCATCGACATATTCTAGTCAGCAGCATGGGGGCAGCTTTGATGCGGGCGACAAGTAGTTGTCTTCCGTGAAACGAAGATGTGGTGGCAACTGACTCGGGAGTAGGGAGTTTCGAGGTCTGACATATCGCCATCATGGTCAACAAAGAAGTGAGTGATTATATTCAGACGCCAGTACCCACAAAAACGAGCACTTACACTTTTAAGTGAATAAAGACTGCAAGTTGTTTGCTATGAACCTTTACAATGCGAAGGAGGCTGAGATGTTGGAGATGGAAACTTGAAAATTTAAAGTAATTGGTTATTCAGCGTACTCACTTATTAAGAGTACCAATACTATCGACTTAACGTTAACGTGACTAAGCAAACAACGCCCTCGCCAGGCGCCGTAAATTTTAAAAGCTTGATGCATGATGTCCCGTGCCACATGGCCAAATTTGCAGCCCTCAAACGGAAGGGCTGCAAGAGGTTCTCTTTTTGACGGTGTTGAGGCTATACTTTTCCTGTTCCTTCGCTGTTGTCCCATCCGATCTTGCGCCAGTCAACTCTTCGTCCAAACAACTTATCTGCTGACTCGGCCATTGCGATACAAATTCTTTCTGGAATATCGGAGAACGGTTGTATCTATTCGCCTATAGTCTGTCTAGGGGAGACTACATCTATGATGCATCCAACAAGTCTATAGTGTTGCATCTGGAGCTGCAAGTCAAAACGTCTGGTTCGATGCCCCCTGCACGATACGAGTAAGTATCAATCCGACTCGGTTGATAAGACGGGCGAGAAGACATCGATGTAAAGGATGTAGTTCCCAGCGCGAAGATGTGGAATTGACAGAGCTGCCTGTGGAGCACAACTTCCCGCGAACAAGCCAGGAGGATAAGACACCACATTCTTTTAGTGTGGTCGGGTAAACGTTTCTTCACTGCCAGGCTGTCATTTACTTATTGGGCGACGTACTTCACTCTCGCATTTAGGCAGACGTGTCACGGTCATCATCCTCGTTCAGCCTGCTCTCAGTGCTCCGTCGATGCGCAGATCGCACCATCGGTAGCTGCCCGACACATTCAGATACGGGCCGTCCTCCGAGTATGTCTTGATATGTGGCAATTGACGGTGTCTTCACAGAATGGTAGGCATGTCAATTGCAATTCAAGTCCTCAGGGTCTTATGACTTGTCAGGGTACGCCTTGGCCTTGTACACGATCACTCTTTCTACACGCTTTTCCCGCTCTCATCTTAGTCACACCGTCAGTATTTAAGTGAAAACCAAGTTCCCTAACCTCTTCGTTTCTACCAGCTATACCGCTCGCAAAGATCTCTGAACACATCTCAGTCATCCGAGTACATATGTACACGTCCATTTCAGCGTCCCAATGGGGTTCCCCCACCGCTTCCAGGCGAGCTCTACTCATTCACGGTTTAACTATGTCCTCGCAATCATGGGAGGGTGTTGCTCAGCTATTAGCAGCAGAAGGTCAGGTTTTGTGACATAATGGTGATGATACTCTATTTTAACAGTTAGCCAGGGTTTTTTGTCGTCGCGCCGAATCTCCTTGGGCACGCATGGAGACGGAGCACCGACTATCGTATGTCTACCCTTGCAGAGGACCTCCGACCGTATTTTGTCATGGACACGTCCTACGACGTGATTATAGGCCATTCTCTTGGGGGCGCGGTGACCTTATCGCTCTTGCCATTCTTACCCAAGACGAAAGAAACCACTATTATACTCCTCGATCCTGCCGTCGAACTTACGGAGGAGACTGCCGGCAAAAGTGAAAACTGGTTTCTGAAGGAGATTGCGAATGTCAGAACCGCCGACGAGCACATGGCTGAGAACCCTGCTTGGTCTCGAGGTGACAGTGTGTTAAGAGCGCTGGGAGTCTCCATGTGCGATCGTACTGTTGTCAAGGGGATATTTGAGGTAAGAATTCTGGTGTCAAAGTCGAAATGGAATGGATTGCTGATAATTTTGCCCTCGCTGTGAACAGCATAACAGGTCATGGTCTTTCAGTAGCCTGTTCAAAAACATCCCACCCACGTGAAGATCACTGTGCTGGCATCAGATCCGAAGCTCGGTGCCATCTGTCATTTGGAGCACATCCCTTGTAACGTGGCGAGATTGAATGCCAAAGTTTTCATTGGAATTGGTCACTGCATCCAATACGAGCGTCTGGATGTTATCATGGATGAAATTCCGCTACCAAGAGCAAAACTCTGAGCCGAGCACTTGACAAGAGATTTTTTGTGGTGTTGTCTTCGTCTGCAACCATTACGTTCCAATGATACAGTTGCTATTGATATTCCCCCCAGACTCTGTTGTTTGAGTAATCTAGTTTCGCAGTGATTCCAAAGTACGACGGCATTCCCTCACCTAATCACGCCCGCAAGATAAGTTATCTCCACCCAAAATAGCGAACTAGGACTTACTGACTGATGGGCCGCATTTGCTACCTACGCAAACTTACCGATTCAACGGTATGCTTCAAGATGCTACTCTCATATTTAGGCAGACACGTCACTCTCATCGGTTTGCTCTCACTGCTCTGCTAATGCATTTTCCCCTCCACCGTGTTATCTCGGCCCTTTAAGTGCAGAGTGAGTGCCAAACCTCTTTGATCTTCTCTGCTGCCAAGTCTTGACCACATCCAACCCATCTGAGTATTTGCATGTCCATTTCAGCGTCCCAGTGGGGTTCCCCTACCGCTTCCAGGCGGGCTCTTCTCATTCATGGCATGACCATGTCCTCGCAGTCATGGGAGGGCGTTGCTCAACTATTGGTAGCAGATGGTCAGGTTTTTTATATCTTGATGTGGGCCATTTTTAACAGGTTGATCAGGGTTCTTCGTTGTTGCTCCAAATCTCCTTGGACATGCATGGAGACGGAGCACCGACTATCGTGTTTCCAACATTGCAGAGGACCTCCGACCGTATTTCGTCATGGGCACGTCCTACGACGTAATCATTGGTCATTCTTTTGGAGGCCCAGTGACTTTGTCGCTCTTGCCATTCTTGCCCAAGACGAAAGAAACCACTGTCATACTCCTCGATCCCGCCCTTGAGCTTACAGAGGAGAAAATCAAAATAAACACACAATTAGTTGTAAATGAGATAGCGAATATCAGAACTCCCGAAGAGCATATGGCTGAAAATCCTGCTTGGTCGCGACGTGACTGCATATCAAGAGTGCTCGGAATCACCATGTGTGATCGCGCTGCTATCGAGATGTTTCGGGTAATATTTCAGTTGTCGAAAAGCCAAGCGTTGCTGACAAGTTCTGCCCTTGTTTCGAACAGCAAAACACGCCATGGTCTTTCAGTGGGCTGATCAAGAACATTCCCCCTAACGTTAAGATCACCGTGCTGGTATCAGATCCGCAGTACAACGACATTTTGGAAGACCTCCCTCGTGACGTGGAGAAATTGAATGCCAGAGTTCTTACTGGAATTGGTCACTGGATTCAATACGAGCTTCCACAAGCTATCATGGATGAAATTCCCTTACCGAGAGCAAAACTGTGAGCCGTGTAAAGAAGGAATGACGTTTTGCGGCGTAATTTTTGTCTGTAACCGCCATATTCAAAGTGTATACTTACTTGTTCTTGATTTTGCCTCCAGACTGCTTAAGACAACGATAACTAGGCCTACTATGTGCAAGCACGGTGACAAAGCAATGCTATTGATTTTTCGAAGTCAGTACGCGATTCGCATAGGCTCAGTGTCATGTACCACCACCTTCTAAGCTGCCAGGTCACTTCCCTTGATTGAAAGTTATGTCGTGATACCTGATAGATCCCCATCACGCAATCGACAGTTTACCAGGCCAGAACGCGACGCGAACCATATCCCACGTCGAAAGTATGTGCGTCGCCTGGTCTCGCCTAGTCTCCCGTAGTTAGACCCTACTAAATAGAATGAAGACAGCCTAGATAAGTTTTCTCCGCCCAGAAAAGTGAACTCGAAACTACGCCCTGATTTATCATCTAGGCAAATATAATACGTTATCGATTTATCCCCGGTCGGTTTGCTCTCGCGAAATAAAATTACATGATCTCTTTTCCTCTTTTTTTCCTACGCTCTTGTGCAGATTTAAGCGCCGACCCCTTTTACCCTGAGTCCGCTGGCAAGATTCGATTCGAACTTCCAAGCCGCATCTGAGTGCGTGTATGCCAATTTCAGCGTCCCAGTGGGGTTCCCCTACCGCTTCCAGGCGAGCTCTTCTTATTCATGGCATGACTATGTGCTCGCACTCATGGGAGAGCCTCGCTCAGCTATTGGTAGCAGAAGGTTAGGATTTGTTATATCATGGCGACGATCGTTTCTAATAAATTCATCAGGGTTCTTTATTAGGGGAGCTCAAAGTTGAACGCTCACGTTTATGCTTATAGTTGCTTATGCTTACACCCCCCCATCGCACGCCAAAGCTGATTATGTAATCATAAGCAAATTTTGATCTCTGCAGCCACAGTGAGGCTGCTAGTACTTACCATGGCACGAGTTCCTTTACATGAACAGTATCTCCGTGCATATCTGTTGTCCATGGTCCTCCGCACCCTCGCCAATCCAGAATTGACACCAGAAGAATCGTCCTTTTCAACCTCCGACAGTAAGCTCCATGTCATGTCTTCGGACCAATGAACATCCGGGATAGCAGGTGCAGTATCCTTCTTTGGCATGGTGTTGATACTGGGAGATATATCTTAGCGCTGGCAAAGTACCACGGTAACTGTAAACAGACTTCAAACGGACGTATTTTGACTTGTTTACTCAACAGTACAAATCAGTGAGAACGGGGGGGTGTAAGCGTAAGCAACGATAAGCATAAACGTGAGCGTTCAACTTTGAGCTCCCCTATTATTGCTCCGAATCTCCTTGGACATGCATGGAGACAGTGCACAGACTATAGTGTGTCCGCCTTTGCAGAGGATCTCCGACTGTATTTCGCCATGAACACGTCCTACGACGTGATTATAGGTCATTCTCTTGGAGGCGCGGTGACCTTGTCGCTCTTGCCGTTCTTACCCAAAACGAAAGAAACCACTGTCATACTCCTCGATCCCATCCTCGAGCTTACAAAGGAGAATGTAAAATTTAAGACAAAGGTGGTTTTAAATGAGACGACCAAAGTCAGAACTGCCGAAGAGCACATGGTTGACAATCCTGCGTGGTCACGACGTGACTGCATATTAAGAGCGCTGGGAGTCTCCATGTGTGATCCCGCTGTTGTCGAGATGTTTCGGGTAATATTTCAAGAGTTGAAATGGCGTCACGTGTTGCTGATAAATTCTGGAACAGCAAAACACCCCATGGTCTTTCAGTGGGCTGCTCAAGAGCATCCCCACTAACGTAAAAATCACCGTACTGGTATCTGATCCGGAGCTCAGCGATAACTGTTATTTGGATCATATCCCTTGTGACGTGGAAAGATTGAACACTCGAGTTCTTACCGGCATTGGTCATTGGATTCAATACGAGTGTCCGGATGCCATCATAGATGTGATCCCTCTACCGCGAGCAAAACTATGAGTCCTTGCGAAGAGTCTAGTGTTTTGCAACTTTATTTTCGTCTGTCACTGCGACATTCAATATTTCGTACGCTGGTTATTAACATTACTCTAGACTACTTAAGAGAGTAGGGTTCACTGTTTACGAGCACAATGCAATAATATTTAGTAGAATGTCGTCACCTATTTATATAGTTCACGATGCTGCGAATTCCCTACAACAGACATCGCTGAACGACTTGCAGAATATCTGTCACGACCAATGCTGACAGTGGTTGTCTTGTGGGCTGCGATATTTCCAGGATCGTGATACCTCGAACGATTCCGAAATCAGGAAAGAACGCAAGCTACAACGTGTATTGCAAAGTGAATCAGTAACGAGTGGTTGTGGGTCGCTCGACAGTTCGGCAAACTCGATTGACACTAGGCCAACTGAGGCCTTTTATATATACACAATGACCCGTTGACCCTGGCACTTGTTAGGCATGCTTTCTCGCGCAAGTATTATAGGCAAGTCAGTAGTACTTAGTCAGTGACTGATGGGGGGACTCACCCAGCCAGTGCCCTAGAGGCGTTTTAGGGAGTTTGTCTGGTGTGTCTAGATCTCCCATCAGAACTCTTGTGGACACGAGTCCACTGACGTCACTACAAGGAAGGCGCCAGGATCACTCGATTCGCGTTCCTTAGACTTGTAATGGAACGTTCAGTGCATAGCCTTTACAGGGGGTATCCGAGACCTGAAACCTGGAGCCCTCGGACATGAGATCGTCCAATTGTCAATGTGACGTATTCGCCGCTAATTTACACTGGAAATGCCCGGAACGTTTCGGGCATCGAAATCATTGATAGACCTCGAGTGTCGACTGAGATTCTTGATTTGCCTGGAGAATAGGTACCAAGTACATTGTGGTGTGGGAGTTTCAAGTGCGTCAGGGTGGTGTGTTGGAAAGGGAAAGGCGGCGGAGCGGTAGTAAGCTGGCGGCAGTAGTACTACGTAATAAGAACTCAGAGCGTGCAGTTATTATCCAAGTCATGCACATGAGCCGTCCCGGTTTCTTAAACAAGTTCTTATCAGTATCACCCTGCCATCCTCCCAAGCGCTAGACTTCACCTTGCTTTTAAACTGTCACCTAAATATCCAACGCGTATCTTGACACTCGTTCTCTCTGCGTACCGGACGAAATATTTTTACTATGGCACAGCGGAGAGCATCCATCTCAAGGACCGCACGCGTACAGAGCCCAACAGTTGCTATGACCGCGGATGTCCCTGCGGCAGAGGCAGAGAAGTGGGTCGCGCAATGGGCACGTGTATTAGCTAGGGGTGCGTCTAGGTCTATAGCAACTCGTTCCATATCTGCTCCAAATTCTATCCCGGACCCTAATACTAACATATATCCGTGCAGACTTGATCGATGTGCGCATAGTTGAAGTAGACGCAGACATGTCCGTCGAGGACGCATGCGATGTCAGTTCAATGTTGTGTTGGGTAAGTACACCTGCGCTGACACACTCTAGCTCCTTCTGCAAGAAGACATTCCGTGTCTCGCTGTCCGCTCACTTCCAGATTCGACAGGTGCACCTTATCTTGGACTCTTTGACGTGCGTTGTTCTTAGGTTCCGTGCTCGTCCAAGCTGACTTTTATGCCCCTCCGTTCTGTCCGGATCATCGCTATGTTATGCTATAACGCGATAATGCGCACGTAGTTCTCAGATGTGAACGCCTTCCTTACGCTTGCTGCGACGCGGCACACGATCCCACCTGCAGAGCTTCGCGCGAACTCGGGTGCCGATCAGATTATGAGCGCTGCGCGAGAAGGACGTGTACCTGTGCACCTTGTCAGCAGTAAGTGTTGAGCTTTATTCATCATATTGATGTCGCGCTTTGCCACTTGTCTATCTTATTCTACGCCACAAATTTTGTGACTTCATATCTTTTGCTTCTTCCTTTTCCACTTCCACGCTCATGCTGATACCCTTTCACTCGCAGACCTCTCGGAAAAGAACTACCTAGAGACCCTTCCGAACGACGCCAATCTCATTTCACTGCTTGGAGTTTTTGCGAAGGGAACACATAGGGGTGAGTGTCCTTGTCCGTCTATTTGTTTCTTCTGCTAACACTTATCCCCGCACGTTGTATTTTTGTTCTTTATGCAGTGCTTGTCGAAGCTGCCCCATCCACCACTCCTGCAGAGTGTAATACTGCTCCTGAGATGACAAGAACGATGACCACCTACCTTGGTGCAGTCTCCGACCGCGCTCTGCTGGCGTACTTCGCCAATTTTGCCATGCAATCGGACACCGCTCCGCACAGTCATTCTCAGACGCAGCACCCACATTCTCCTGGGCTACCGGCTTCAGTGCAACCTTCCGCACAAGTTTCCCAACCTTCTCAGTCTCCTAAGGTTGTATCAGCCTTAACAGCTTCCCGCCCCACCGCTCCACCCCAACCACAGTTCCCTACCTCCACTTTCACATTTGCAACGCTCCTGTCGTGCCCTCTCCACTTACTTAATCTCCCGTCGCTTCAAATGTATGCGTCTGTCATAGCTGCTACTAGTTCATCTACAGTGCTTGACGCAATGCGCCTGATGAGCGACTGTGGTGTGAGCAGTGTAGCTGTTGTCGACGATGGCGGAGGAGGATACGGAGCTGGATACGGGTCATGGGGTGGGCTGACTGGAGCGGTGAGCGTTACTGATGTCGGAAAGGTGTGTTTCCTCTTGCTATCGCCGCAGTGTAGAATCTGATCAAAAATTGTCGAACTTCATCATACTTAAATCTCTATGCATCACCCCCATACGCATACAGCTCGTCGTTCCCTCGGAATCCAATCACATTCTCTCCGCGCCTTTGCACCAGTTCGTCGCGCAGATCAAGGAACCAGATGGAAGCACAGATGGAGCAGACCGGTATCCTGGTTCGTATTCTTCTTCGCCTTTATTTCGTGATTCCACTACCGCACCTCCTTGTGTGCTTAATTCGGGCAGTTTAACTGATGATGTGCCACACAGTATATGTCGTCCTCCCCACCAGCACACTTTCATATGCGATTCAGAAACTGCTTGCGAGTGCGTCACTTTTTCTCCGACTCGCAGAATTGGATAGACTAATGATTTGATCTACACGCGAATTCCATTGGCTATGATTCCCTCTTCAATAATCAGCCAATGCGCACCGGCTATTCGTAACCGACTCTGATTTCGAGCCTAGCTCATCTCCAGGCTCTCCCATGGGCGGCGGACTATGCGGAATCGTCAGCGTTGTCGATTAGTACGTGTTTCATTTATTGATCATCTCGCTCGTCACTAATTTCTAAATCTTTATCATGTAGTTCTTTCTCTTTTCGCGCGCATCGCCAACATCCCAAATGTTGATTCCCACACAACGTATGCGGCACCGACGTGCCTCATCCGCATCCTCACACTCCTCGTCTCGAGGCATTGTGCGGGACTTGTCACGCTCCGGGTCGCTCGCACAACACGGGATCTCTCGCAATCCAGCAGAGATTTTGCGCGCTCACGGTCCAGTAGCAGGACGAGCATGCGTCTCAGCCCAAGCCCACGAATCATCCCAACTGCAGATGTCAGCAGTCCACGGCTCGTGCCAAGTTTGGGGTTGGGAGGCGTCGGCGATAGTCCGCGATGGTGCCGACACTTGGTGCCGGTGA
>JABBWA010000630.1:0-22062 GCA_016628065.1 Suillus lakei | reverse complement strand
CGTGGAACATGTCACCAACCCTATCAGTTGGTGGCACGAATGTCGCAAAATGTTCCCCCGGCTGTCACGCATGGCAATTGACTATCTAACCATCCCTGGTATGTAGCGTTTTTTTTTAATATGTTATGCTCACATTGTCCATAGCAACATCTGTAGATGTCAAACATCTCTTCAGTCACGGGCGTCTCATCCTGTCACACGTCAGAAATCGTTTATTGGTGCAGTCAACTCGCACCCTTTTGTGTCGGTTTATGGAGCGAGTTGGGCCTGGTCCAATCTGAGGATATCATTCACGTTTCTAAGCTCCCGGATGTCATTGGTGAAGAGGAAGCAATGGATGAGGGTTGGGACAGGATTATCCAGGTAGAATAGTATCACATTTGTTTTTGTTAACTCATGCTATTCATTTTTTGCATGTTCTTCGTCTGATTATTTTGCGTGTTTTTCATTGTGACCCGCGGTATACCCCTGGGGGGTAATACCCCGGGTCCATTATGTTGGTACCCACAGGAAAATTGGCACCCGCATGACGGGTATGGGTATATCTCCGGGTATGGGTACAGGTACGACTGCCCATACCCGCAGGTTTACCCATGCAGTACCCTAGCTGAAGATCCTTTGGATGACAGTTTACAGGCTCCTTCCTCTGCTGTGGCTGTTCCTGAAGCCTTGTTTGCACTTATCAAACGACGCACAGCAATATTACGCGCATGACTAAAATTCAATGGGATTGTCTACAGCAGAGCCTCTACTCATGTTGGGAATAGTCAAGTTTTTTTTTATCCTCAGGGTGACCGGTTATTGTCTCCTGTCCCCGGCAATATCCAACATATCTATGCTATGCCCACAGGTGAACTGGTGTTTCCTGTCCACAAGCTCCTCCCACATCACGATCAGACCATTGATCCATTTACTATGTATCCTCATTTTCCCACCAAAATGTACTCATCAAGCTCAAGTAGTCATTTGGAAAATGTCAAGGTATCCTGGGTTGTTAGTCACTTTGCTCAATGGGCAGTTTTTGATACTGTAGTCATACTATCTCTATCTTGCGTAAGTACAATTCACCTTGAGAAATCACCGGTGTCTGACTACTGTCAAATAGGATTGATTTTCAATTTCACTCTACTACATAGATTCACATACATCTACAATATATAAGCTGTCCACCCCATCATGCTATTGTTGGTCTGTACCATTTGAATAAGAGTGCATTAATGTGTTTTTCGAACCAAAGGCATCACTTGTGTATATAACTCATTGTCTAGTCCCTTAATATATTTCACATCTCAAACTCAAGTGGGTGATGACATTGTAAGTGGGCGATGATTCAGCCATGAGCAGGCAATCATCGGGCAATCGGTTTTATCTGGAGATAAAACTTGATGATTTATTTTCATGTTTTATTGTCAGGGGGTATTTTGAATTTTAACGCCCATCTAAGCGACGGTCTAAACTTCATACATGAGCAGATGTTCAGTCACGTGCGATAATTGAAGTTTTTTCGAGTCTTAAATGTGAAGTTTCATTTCGAAGTTTATGCCAGCATTAAAGATATATTTATATTTCTAATTATCATTGATGTTCAGACAGTAAGAAATGTTCGCTGATACTTTATGTTTCTCTTGTCGTGCAAGACCTCTTTAAAATTTGAAATTTTACATCCGCTAAGACAACCTAAATATTAAGTATTATCTTGACATTTCGCACGACATTCAAACCAGTCTTAAATATTCGAATCCCCGATGCCAGCTCCATCTCCGAAACTGCAAATTCCCACACCTCTTGATCGGATCAGTGGCAACATCGAAGCATATGAACGGACGCGGACGCATATTAGGGACGTTCAAAGCTGCGTTTTCGAGGCGTTTTCGACGCTGTTTTCAAATTTGTTTTCAACGTCGGAATCGCCCGAAAACAGGTTTCAACTTTGATCACCCTGTCAGAAAAACAATGAAAACCGTTTTCACGCATGGCTGAGTTTGAATTTACTTAACCTTGTACCATGCCTCGTCAAACTGAGCGGCAGCAAGCTGCAGACGAGATCCATAACAGGTTCTTCACTGATATAATTGCCGAGATTGCAAGCCAACTGCAGGAGGATGAGGATAGGTATGATAACCATTCAGATTCCAGCTCATCCTCCGAGGGCTCTGGCATGGATATATCTAGTGACTCGGCCAGTAGTTCACACGGTCATGATTCCTCGTCATCGAGCACCTCATCGTCAGATCTCTCCATGAAAGAATCCTTCTTTTGTCTGCTGTTGCAGTCACAGCAGCGTGAGGATTCAAGTTCTCTTTCGTGTCGGTGCCTGCGGACTTAGCACGGGATTTCGGAGGGCGGCATTTGCTCGCCTTTGCCATTGCGGAGTTCTGCGCTGCAGCGAGGCGCGTCTCCAGTAACTCCCTTGTCGTGGTCATCAGCACCCAGCGCAGCCAGCGCACACAAGTTGTTCGGCAATCGGATAACACCGGATTTCAGAGTCCGTGCCGTTGATGCCGAACGAAACCAGCAGGTTGTCGAAATCAGTTTGTTTTCCGCAGACAGTCGAAAACGAATTTGAAAACGGCGTCGAAAACGCCTCGTAAACACAGCTTTGAACGTCCCTATTGTTGCACGACGAATATTATTCGGATCTGAGTTCTACTGATAGTGTCATCGACTACTAAGTACAATGGTAAGACATTACAGAACGAGCGAAGTCCCAAGATCTTTCCAGCTGTGTTGCGTAGTGCATGGAAGTTGTAGTAATAGTACAGAAAAAAACAGCTGCGACCTAAAGAAACACGAGGCACATAACAGTAACAGTAGCAGTACACGAATCACGTACAACGACAAACTTTGATGAGAAGCATAAATGTACAGCATGACGCTAGAATACACGATGCTAGAATTTGAGAGCGCGCTTTAGTGAATGTTCATTTAGAAATGATCTAGAGCTTGTCAAGTAGAACGAATACTTACCACGTCAGGACCGCTTAGTCCTCTTGGGGGATCTGGAAGAGATCTCTGCCTCTTCAGCCTGGCGCTTCATCAACTTCTCATGCCAGGTGGAGTAACGCGAATAGCCCGTTTGCCGTGCAGCGTTCCGCAATTGGTCCATGACTTCCTTCCAGTCTATAGGTGAAACTGGAGGCACCCACGTACGAACAAGTTGGAAGGGGTCAGCGCTAGGAGATGTAATGAAGGGTATATATCATGATTATTAAATTTAAAATTAACCTGTCGTCGGTGTCATTGGTCTCCTCCGAGATGGCAGGTGCCTCTGCAATGTCTGATTCATCCTCGTTGGACTCATCCGAGATGTCGGAGTTGTCGGGCCAGGAACTGGACTCCTCTTCCGCCAGGATTTCTTCGATGTAGTCGATGGTGATGTCCCTGATGCTTGCAAATGTGCGATGGAATAGCTGCTGCAGGTTTTCGAGACCCCTTATGTCCGTGTTGGGACTCAATTGCTGTCACTACGATCAGATACAGCTACACCTGAAGAGGAAGGGAAACTCACAGCAGATGCGAAGTATCGCGTATTATGATCATAGAGATCAAATGGCCCGTTATCAGGACGGAGCCAAGTAGTAACAATGATAGTGAGGGACGACACCCAAGTGTGGGTAAAGCCTGTGACTGGGCCAAAGACTGGCGAGTCGTTCTTTTGAAGCCATCTGCGGTATGAGGCGACTTTGGGTTTCTTCGACAGTTGTTGGAACACACGCGATGATTCTGCGGGTGGGGAGTGGCGGTGATCTTCCAAAATTTCAAATAGTGTCACGGCACGCATGTGTCGGTTAAGGGACGGAACGTTGGAGTTTTGCAATGGCAGCATCCCGAGCCTGCGAGAACGTAACCTCGGTCCCCCAAAGCTGCAGACGCCCTCCGTCTCTGTCGTGGAACTCAACCAACGCATCAGGGGCACCAAGGGCTTTCTCCATAGACCCTGCCTCTCCTTCCCCTCTGAGGGTCGAGTTCATCTGTACTATAAATTTACCGAACGCCTTATTGATACCCATCGATGCGAGGGCCAGCTTCGATAGCGGTCTCGCAACGGCTTGAGAACATTCTCGTGGATTGGAGTAGGCAGGGTTGCTACCAATTGTTTGGTTACTGGGAGTATGATAGTCTGAAAGAAAGAGTTGTTAGTGATTATCGGATTATCGCACACGACATTACTTGTATCGAATGTTATTGATGGTTATCATCTTCGGCGATGGCCTCCATAATGAAATCGCAATCATCCATGGACACGTCAGAGAAGGTTCTTCGTGATAAATTAGCCATGCGACATTATCGTGGGAGACTGTGCCTCAGGCCTTATTACCTTGTAATCAGTGTTGGTGCCCGTCACGCTGTCCTTCTCCTCTGAGAAAAGTGATTATCCTGCCCCGCGCAAAACTATCACAAAAGCTCAACCCAGGTATGAATGTTCCAAAGGTGAAAACTGACTATCTTTTTTGGAAACCTCGACTTTTGGCCCTTTTACCAAGGAAGGCGGTGCAACATGAAAACCATGGAATTTTTGGTTCAATGTTGCAGGATTTGAAGGCGGAATTTGCATCCAAAACGGACCGCCGGAGATCTTGAGGTTCGTTTGATGAGTTGAGAGCAACTTGTTCCTAGGAGAGGTCCCCTTTGTATTGTGTTGCAGGTTTTCTTGCCTGCAGTTATTGCTATTGCTCTGTGCTCGGCGTGGTAAGGGTGTAGTAGACATGATGTGCTTGATGTGGCACCATGCTCACCTATGCTTATATATATATATGCGGCGTAAGAGCTCCGAGCCTTATCCATGTTCGCGGGGCTGTCAACAAGACAACAGCTGTCACATTCGGCATTTTCCCCGCCTGCGATTTTATTGCAATTTGCGAGCATATACATCAATGGCCGCCCTGGACAGCTGCATACACTAACATTTACCCCCACAGCCCAACGTTCCATACAAGAAGTCCAGGGGCGGTAACATTCCAGACCTGCCCTCTGTGATAATGAGTCCTCCAAATTTGCAACATTAATGGATGAGTGAAATCCACGTCATCTACTACGAGCGACCTTTGATGTTCTCTCCCTTACTGGCAAATATGGGGCGCGATTTAGAGTGTGGAGGGGAGGGCTTGGACTAAATGCTAGCCACCGCCCCTAGAGGCGGATTATCTTGGCTACCACAAATGTAAGTGGCTGAAACAGTGATTGGTAGAATGCGACATAACTGTGTTATTGAGCAGGCAGCGCAAGACGACGCAGCCACTGTTTTCATTGAGAATGACAAGATAGCTACAGCAAGCCTATAGCTGGCCTCGCTTAAACACACCCTCATTGGTCATGACTACTACAAACTACAACGTCACGCTCTTCGATGAAGCTCACTGCACGGAAATACATAATGTTCATGTAGTCAGCTCGAGGACTCCAAGAAAGATCTCACTCAAAGTTGCCCATGACCGCAACGCCTGTCACCACAAAACCTGCCGTAAGTCACCTTCACGAAAGCTGGGATGGATAAACTGCAAACTGTAGTCAATCTGTGTGAGCGAAACAAAAATATGAGGAATCATCATCGCCCTTACAAGATATTGATGGAATCTTGAGATTTGAGAGTGGTTGTGCCATGAACCTCGCGCTAGTAAAGATGAGTGTATATCTTGGGATGGAGAACGTTCAAGAGCCAGAGCATTGAGTTGGTCCATACGTTGGCGCTCAAAAATGAAGTTGCCAACTTTAAAGTTGACGCTATAGCTAGGTACTAGTTGTTCGTGAACCGGAGGATATGAATATGTCAATCAGATTGGCAACAGACTGGTAGTGAAACTTCTGCACGCAGGTAACTCTTGGTTTCTAAATTATGGGCAAGTTAGAGCACCGGGTCATTAATGTTAACTTTGATTTTCTCAAAACGTGTGCATGGTGGAATATACGTTACTTAGAAAGGAGGATGAGGAAGGAAACTAAAAAGTACTTAAGCAAACTTCAAACCTGCCTACGGCACTCTATCAAGTAATACAAAAACCAAGTATGGGGAAGAACCAGTGCTGTGATGGTAGCGATGGAAAAGTGACAATGCTTGTTATCTGGTCCATGGTACTGTAGCAATCAAGGACAGCAACAAGGTAATTCATCACACGAAAGCCAAGAGGCAGGACAAGAACCTATTTGCGAGACCGCATGCGGTCTTTCGAGGAGAACTTGCCAGAATGAGTGGGAACTGAGCCTAACGGAACAGGGTTGAATGCCTGCCCTGGCGCATGAGAGGGACAAGCCTGTGTTGAGCTACCATGAGCCTCGCTCCATCTCCCTAGTGAAGAGTTAGACTTTGTTGTTGGGAGAGGGCGAGGGCGTGGTAGGGGGCGCTTGTCTGTTAGAGATGCTTCAGACTTGCTCAGGTTCATGCTAGCTGCAGCGCCTGCGGAAGAGGACCTCGCAGCCGACAATGCAGAACTCTTGTTGAAGATGTCATTAAATGGTGAGGAGGAGCGTTGATCTTGCAAGGGCGGCTGCTTATCGTGCTCCACAGTCAAATACTCATCACTGCCACTACTACCGTCATTCCAGTCCGTACCATGTCCAAAATCGTCCCAAGCATCACGGTGCTGGTCGCCAACCTCTTCGGGGGGAGAAGTAGGAGCGGGAGGAGCGGGAGCGGGAGGAGCGGGAGCGGGAGCTAGAGCTAGAGCTGAAGGGGGAGGAGGGCTAGGAGAAGAGGGCCGAGGAGACAGAGGATGTAGAGTAGGGGGTAGTGAATTGTCACGATCATCCCCGAATGCCAGGATCGCTGATGTGTCCCTGGGTGCGGACAATATAGGCAACGACGGTGTCTCGCCAGACCCACCCTGTGACTGGGGCACTGTGATGACTTTGCTACTCGTAGGAGATTCCCTATTTGTGATGATAGGCGACCGCGGCACCTCCTCGCCCTTTCGGCGCTTGCTTGACGCGCCCTCAGACTCATCATCAACGGCACCAACTGTCATGGGCTTCGTCTTGTTTCCTTTACCCTTGCGCTTCGTGGCTGGTCTGGTAGGAGAGATTGGGGTTGCTTTGGGACGGGCTTTTGTTTTGCTAGCCTTGTTCCTTCCGGCGGGTTCGAGGTCTACACCCACAAGCTCATCACTAGAATTAACAGAGATCAAATCTCCCATGACACTATCGTCATCAAACATGCGTCCTACAGGGATGTTCATTAGCCAAGCCCTAAATAGTTGTGACAGACCTTACTGAATTCTTGATCAGCACCAACAAATGCCTCATGCATCGCTCCTTTTGAGAAAGAGATGTTGTTGAGGAACACGTCCGCTGTCTTCAGTGCAATAGCACGGTAAACATGCACCTCTTTGGCCTGAGGGTGACGATAGATCCTCCCGCGCAACTGGCGATCGTCCTGCTCCGACCAAAGTGTATCCTGCCATAATGATCAGCCGCCGATCTACAATCACAAGCGACTATACAGATGCACCCACAGTTACAACCATTATATTAGCGCAGGCCAAATTTAAGCCCACCATGCCTACTCCTGACAAAATCAAGACACGGGCTCCTTTGGTCCTTGTAGACGACCTGAACTCGTCCAAAATACCCTTGCGCTTCTTCATTGGGGTCTGACCGTTAAGCTCCAGTGCTTGTATGCCGTGAAGGTCCAAAATCTAGAAGGAGGGACTAAGAGAAACGGCTGCAAGAGTCGATGTGAAACTCACATCCATAATGGCATGATTAGACATGACAAAAGCTGAGAATACAATAATTCGGTCTGGCTCATCTGACTTGGTATTGCCAGCTGTTAATTCTAGGTTAGAAACCAGGTTGCGACCACTCTCGTCCATCATCAATGGTTGACGACAATCAGCCTCCAAATGGTGCTTGAGAAGTTTAGCCAGGACGTCCAACTTCATGCTTTTCATGTCGCTGGTGTCCCATTCCTCCAAGGATTTTGGTTTTGTCCACGACCATTCCTCAGTCGTGTTCATATGAGGATGAAGGATGGACCTCCTGAATTCAACATAGAAGTTCTGCACAGAAAGTTGAAACGTCAGCCCAAAAAGCACCCACACACTGGAGTTGCCAGAGCCTAACAATGCGCGAACAACAATGATCCTCACCTTACTCATTCCTACAATCGGACAGTCATCCAGGTATCCCCTCGCAATATTCCTCAGATTCATCATCTCCCAGTCAAGTAGCGTGATTTTTAAGCTATGGTCATGATATGGAGGGAGGCCCATGATCTTACTGCCGGTATTGTCAGTGGATTCCAGGGTACGAAGGATGATAGCAGGGGAGAACCACTCCCGCATCCTACACATCCATTTTTTCATGGAAGGTAGGTACTCCTCCTCAACAGCTTCTGGATTGTGGTTTCCAACCAAGACGCCACGCAGTATCGATGACTCAACCCCCGCCTCTCTCTGTGCCTTGCGATCCCTCCGCTGGGCCGCTGCCAATTCTCGGTTCATAGTTTTGAGCCGCGCTGTGTCCTTGAATTCGTGAAGGCCAAGCAGCTGACCCATAATCCAAAGGTCCTGGTATCCATCGAAGGCAACAGTAGTATCAGTTGAATGATGTTGAATTGCGTTGAAGGCTGACTTACGGCAGGTTTTGTGGTGACAGGCGTTGCGGTCATGGCAACTATTGAGTGAGATCTTTCTTGGAGTCCTCGAGCTGCTACATGAACTTTGTTGTATTTCCGTGCGCAGTGAGCTTCGTCGAAGAGCGTGACGTTGTAGTCATGACCAAAGAGGGTGTTAGGGCTAAGTCGTCCAAAGCGAGCGCCAGCTGTAGGCTTTCCGTAGCTATCCTTGTCATTCTCAATGAAAACAGTGGCTGCGTCGTCTTGCGCTGCCTGCTCAACAACACAGTTATGTCACATTCTACCAACCACCGTGACATCCACTTACATTTGTGGTAGCCAAGATAATCCGCCTCACGGGCGGTTGCTGACATTTAGTCCAAGCCTTCTCCCACCATTCTAACCGCGCCCCATATTTGCCCGAGTAGGGGAGAACATCAAAGGTCGCCCGTCGTAGATAACGTTGGATTTCACTCATCCATTGATGTTGCAAATTTGGAGGACTCATTATCACAGAGGGCAGGTCTGGAATGTTACCGCCTGACTTTTTGTAGGAACGTTGGGCTGTGGGGTAAATGTTAGTGTATGCAGCTGTTCAGGGCGCCCGTCACATTCTTACCAAATTTTCCGGGGAATTTTCCATGTTTCCTGTAGTGCTCTCTGTATTGCGCAAGGCATGTAATCAAACCCACGGCCTGCATGGTTTTCCCAACCCCAACCCCATCCATCAACATCACCGGTTCACCATTCAAGACCCTGTCAATCAGCCTCAGAATGCCTACCAGTTGGTGCCACCGAGGCGCAAGGTTCTGGGCCGGACTCTGAGGATTATCAAGCCATTGCTGACCATCTTCGCTCCACGGGTCAATGGCGGCATTAGGATCAGTGCGCGTTTGGAAAAAAGGCAGTTTCTTCTCTGGCAGGCCCAAGTGCTCCCAAAGGTCATCCTCGGTGCACTTGTTATATTCTTCAACGCCACTCTTCCAGTCACCCATATCAATGTTCTCCGTGAAGTCAATCACCACCACCTCATCACCATCAGGTGGCGCCATAGCACCCAGTGCGCTCTCAATGAGAATTTCAAGCTCTTTGACTTCCTCTTCAGTGGCGAGCTTGTCAAGTGCATCCCGAAGAGATTTAGGTATCCCTAACAAACCACCTTCAGTCATTGTATACATGCTAATAAAATACTGGACCACTAACGCGCCATGGATTCTGCCTTTGTCGGATCTTTCTTGGCAACGGCCAGCATAGCATTGACTTGTTCACGACGCACATCCAGCTTCTTGGCGGTCTCCTCGTCCTTGAACACGCTAAGAAGGATTACCAAGGATTCCAGTTTCTTGAGGTAGGTGCGGATGTTGGCCATCGTGGGTTTTGCATTCGCCCCAGTCATGGCTACACCATGTTAGCCCCACCCTCTAACGACTAACCTGGGCGGCTTACCTAGCCATTGCTCTTCAACTTCCCGAGTCTTTTTTTCAAGGCTTGTACTCTGCCTTTTTATAGCCTTCCGGTACCTAGCCCATGTCAATACCAACAGTGTGGTGACAAAAGTCATGATAGACGGCTCGAGGAATGAACCGTCGGTGAATGCATCATCACCGAACAAAGCATCAGACAATTTATTGGTCGCAGCCTGCTTTACCTGCGCTGCTTCCAGCGTCGGAAACTGAGTACATTATGAGCGATGAGATGATTGGATTGGCACATGGCTTACATCATCTGCCACCTTACACTTGGTCCTTGCCATGGCTTCATGGGGCTCACAGCCGCTTTCCTGTAATATGTTGTCTAATAGCTTGTTGATCTTCCATTTCGGCCATGACGTCTTTACCCAAGTGTTCCATGCGCAACGACCTTCGTGGTCATTGTCCTTCCGTTTCGTACCATAGTGTTCCGCGGGATCCTCTGCTGTTCGGCAATTGTTCATAAATGCTTCCACAGCTTGAGCCTTTCCCACTGTCCATTCAGCGACATGGGTTGCTGTAGCAGTCGCATCCCTATCATGGTCGTACTCCATGGGTTGCCCTGACAGTGTGTTATGGACTGCCAAACTTGACTGGACCATGGCAGATCCGGATTGGCGATCCAGAGTTGGATCAAAGCAAGAGCGTATGAAATGGTGGGCATTTGGGCAGCAGGCTTGAATCGTGAAAATGGTAGACTCTCTTATTGCCCTCCCACATCCCACGAAGCTGGCTGCTATTCGGCACCCACGAGGGCGCGATCTGAGTAAAAGATTGCCGTTGTCTGTCATGCTATTGCCACAATGTGCATGCTGAGTCGCCGATCAACAAAGCAGCATCAATCTTATGAGTTCACCTAGTCATACAAAGTCCATCATATGTCACAATGCGACGCCAGCCTGTTATGGGAACATTCACTTGCATGCATCGGCCACTAGACTGATATACCAGCCAGGTAGAGCATGTACATATGTAAGGCCCGACAAGAAATGTGGAGGCTTTTTTGTGCAGCCAGGCACGTCTATCGACATCACACTCAAGTACACCAGTTTCACTCTGACCTTCTTCTGTCTCTGAAATAACATACTGTTCTTGAGCGTGACAACATCCGTGTCTTGGAGGGCTGGAGGTGAAAGAAAGTTGTTGAGGGATTTAAGCGCGGCATGGAGTGGGCAAGGGCAGGAACATCAACATGAGCCTGTGCGAAAAGGTAGTTCCTGTCATATAGATGTTAGAATGCCATGTCTTGCTACCTTTGTTGCGTTGCTCACACTCGGTCGATATCGCTGGATGCTCTAGGTCGTCGTGACACAAGTCTACGTGACTGTGCTTCGATCTGATCCAGTGAACCAGCCTAAAATTTGACGGATCGCATGGCTAGATGTGATGTTAGCATGTAAAACATCTGTTCAACGGTCAAACATACCTGACCACAGGCGTACACCGTAGCAGCACATAGATGATTGTCTTCTGCGTGCCTGATCACCCAACTAGCCTTCTGGCCGTGGTGAAGATGGTTATCTCAGGGTGATTACGCTGTTCGGCATAGTAGGTGCGTCGTTGGCATCGACTGTCCTAGCTTGCATTGACGTTGTTGTCTGTCTTTCAGTCTCAGCAACGTCCGGTAGATACCCCGTAGACATTCTTCTTGCACTATTGAGAACAAGATAAAGCAATGTAACAGATTCATTGCGACTGCACCTTTTCCCCTTCTCTCCACCCTGAACCTCTCATGGCTGACGCTCTGGCTTGCTGTGAGTGGCAAATTGAGTCTGTGATTGATTGCCCATATCTCACCTTTGGACTCAGGCTGACTTTTGGAAACCCACACTGCGATTACGCCCAGCCAAACCAACCTGGGACCATCCACACAAATACCTGCCCTCAGAGGAATCGCATTTTGTGAGTTGCCATCACGGTTCCGTTACCAAATCCACGTGTAGTATTGGGCAGTTTTGGGCACTCCGGTGCTTGTAAAACACGTCTATGAAAATCTCCCCTTACTCAGTGATGTCCTTGCATGGAGATCTTCCAGTAACGGAATGCTTGGTGTCGGGTTGTCTGTTGTCAGTGACCGCTTTGCGCGGATACTATGTCCCTTTGTTGATGCTGGTAATATGTACTTAGAATGCAATATGGATTACTTACCGTGTGGGAGCGAGATCTGGATGTGATCCCGCCATGCGGACCTGATGTCGCCGAGTCATATCAAGCGGAGTTCAAGTTAGTATAAGTATAGCCGAGCACGTACATATAGTGTACAAAGGGTTAGTTAGTTACCGGCCGAGGTAGGTAGGTAGGATGTGATAACTGTAGATTGTATTGTTTGCAAAGGTGGTAGAACGGTTGCCTGAGGGAGAATGACTGTTAGGCCTTGAGGGATAGAGAATATACAAGTGCAGGAGCACTCTGTTGAAGTTTCTCTCCGCTTCCCCCCGAAGATGATTGTGAGTGGTGAAGAGGACCCCGGCAAGCAGGTGACTCACGTTCTGAGCCCTAAAGGTGTGTGTAACCGTTTAACTACTAACTAATTAACTTAGATCGAAGCTGACAGCATAGCAGTTTGAAACTTTGAGACCCGGCCTTGGCAAGAGCTACATAAATTCATGCTTGCCGAGCAAGAAGCATGGTTTAGGTTCCTGCACGAGTGTCTACTGTCTTGTATAAGTGGGGGGAGGGTATAAATGATAACCCAGTGGACGGAACCCAGAACACACTGAAAGTTCAAGCTTCAAGTCTCATTGCACCGCCACGTCTCCCGTCTGCTTCCCCTCTGAAGTCTTCATTAGCGAGTCATGCAATACCCCAACGACATCAATAATCCTACCCAGTTAACGATGGAACGATTCGTCGGTCATTCCCAGCATCTGTATGCGGCGGCACAAGATCCGTCGTCAGAGCTCGCATTTATTCGTTTCGTGTTGGCAGGTAGGGTGGGTGGAAATGCGGAAGGGGGGCCCGACCAGTGTTGTGTTACCTTAAATTGTCTGCAGGGCCTTCCCCCTTTGCCTCGAACGAGGATCACTCGGGACCTTGACTCCGCAATTGGAGTGTCTTATACGTTGCCATATCTCACCACCTTGGGGGTGTGGCCTGTTCCTCCTTTTAAGGAGAGCCTCAAGAAGGATAATCATGCAAGGGGTATCGCATATGAGTCCGAGGTGAGACAATTCAATGACAATCGTTATTTAATTGTATGTCCTGACCAAGAAACCAGGACGCCGACACAAGTATCTTTGTCCCCATGCATAAAATCCCCAACGTGCCGTTGGGCAAAGTCCAGCAAAGGCATGTTGTCAGAATATTTTTTCCCCGGCTCTACAGTGCAGCACAGCTTGCCGACGACGTCCGGGTATCTCAAGAGCATTTGGCCCTCATATATGATCTTTGCCTCCGTCCTACACTGCATGAGGTTGTACCGAGTGTCGACCGCTTGCCAACTTCGTATGCTGCCGCGTTCACATATTCGACTTGCATTGCACCGGGGACTCACATTCGGCAGCATTGATATCCCTTGGTACAGGTTGGAAGAAGTTGCTAAAGAATTCCTTGTCAAACTTGGGGAGCAGGAGAGTACGTTCAAGGACGCCTATTTCGTCCACGAATTGAGAGGCACAAAGGGAAGCACTGTGCATTGACGGGGAGGACGATGTTGAGAGACACTACGCACTTGAGGACATGTTTGAGCACGTAGATGTGGACAGTTTGGATCCTGGGGACTGGTTGGTCGATGTCGCCCTGACAATTGGGGTAGAGGGGCACATCGTCAACTGGCGTGAGTCTTGTCACCAGGAGCTCCTGGGCCACCTTATGCCTGCCGTATCCCGGCGGAATATTTCGAGCCTCACAACAAGGAAGAACAGGTTCCACCTTGATCGCACTTTGCAGATAAAGGAACTTGCTGGCTTCCGCGCAACCACGACAGACCTTGCCGACAACGATGGTGTTTCTTACATCCAGGCATATAGCACTGCAAAGAATGTTTCATATCAATTGACTTCCGGGGTATTCCGCCGGAAAACCCCCAAGGAGCTTTAGATAAGAAGCAGGAACTGAAGGTGCTAGCGGACTTGGATTCGATCAGCCAAATATACTACGATGCGCTGGCGAAGAAGAAGGCGTGGATGGTCGTGATGGCTGCGCACGCTTAGAGATTCGAGTCCCGCTGGATAAGGCCAAGGATGCTTTGACTAGTCTCCCTGAAGAACTGATTGAGCGCTCGGTGATTGCAATCAACAGACGAGTATGGTGGTGAGAACCACATCTCCATGTCATTCCATTGCACTACTAAGCTGATACTTTGTAGGCTGTTCATATATTATCGCCTAGCTGCAATACATCTAGTGCTCAGTAACTTGGCTGAAGCCAATGCCGAAGCACGTTCTCTGGAGTATACATTGGCCCTGGGAGCGGCGTCCGTCTATATGATGAATGCCTGTTTTTTCCGCCCTGCTGAGGGCTTCGGATGGGAGAGCGTACTCGAAAGTTGTGGTCGCCAAGTGCTGGAGGACCCTGACGATGAAGACTCCCCCACCATTCATCTTTTATACGACTGCGGCACCTACTTCCTGTGCGACGTTGTCTTGAACACAGGACGCAATAGATTTCTACGACTGCCGATCCAGCGGAACTTTGACTCTGAGTCTATGGCTTTGGTTTACCACAAACGATCTATGGACGATATTAAGGCGGTGTTTGATTGCAGTATAATTCCTCAGAGCAAGAAACTATCGAACAAACAAAGGACACAAAACCGCAACCGCAAGACAAGGGATGTCGATGACTTACGAGACCCGGACCGCCAGCCCATGCACCTTGCCACTCGGATTCAGGGCGTTCTTGTCAAACCCGCAGTGCGTTTGGCAGGCAGGGACGTGGCCCTACATTCACTGGATGGGGGCGATGAACAAGAAGTTGATGAGACGGGGGATGATGCGCAGGCCCATGAAATCTCTATCAATCAGCGAGTTGCCAAGATCTACGAGCAATTCTGCTTTGACGTCATCGAAAAAGCGCCTAACAGGAAATCTAAGCAGGACGGTTCATACCTTTCCATTCCTCTTCACAGGCGCATCGACCTCGCACGTCCAGAGTTGCTCATGACCCCTGCCCTCCCATTTCAACAAGCGCAACACTACAAATGCTCGACAGAGCAGTGGGAGAAGCACTTTAACCGCATCTTCCCTGTACCCTCTTCTCCAGAGGCCGTGCAAAATGCTGCTGGTCAAAATTTTCCCAATTGTACCTACTACAAGAGTTATATGCGTCTTTGTTCTACTCTACAAGCCCTGTCTCTGACTAAGATCAGAGACGCACTCAAGGTAGAATTTGACAGACTTGCATGGGTGCCATACACATGTTCGGACCGCATGTGGGGTACGAGTGCCAAGCATACCAAAGGATGGACTGTGCTTCCTAGTGGGGCAAAAGGAGGCCCAATGGTTGCCATCAACCCTCGCCAGAGGCGAAGAGTTACCCTGCTCATTTTTGATCAGGCTGGCGAGGAAGGTGCGATAGACTCGGAGAGGGAGGATTGAACTTGCCTCATTAGTAGCTCGTTGATACATTCATTACTTTCTTAGTCGCTCAAAGTTTAGTATGAACCTAAGTTACACAGTGGATATCTTCTGATATCACGCCTAAAGTTCTCATAATTTAGGGTTTGGACATGAGTTGCCTTCTCACTGTCAATCACCGAATCATCCTCCGCTCTTGTGCCTGTGATGCTCACGAATGGGCACACAACGGCCAGAGCATAGCTCCACCTCTCACGAGCTTCAGCAAGCTGACCAAAATGGGAGCCCTTTCCATCATTTATCACATTATCGTGTCATTTATTAGTTGTTTCTGAAAGGGAACGTACCCAGAGCCCCTGCCCATGGCCAGAATGCCATCACTGCCACCCTGATCTGCGAAACTCGTTCGCGCCAGATTTGCCTGGACCGGCATCACTTCTGATCAATACCAAGTTCCTTGGCTTGTTCAAAGGCAGCGCGCTGTTTGTATCTTTCAAAGGGACCGGTCCAGCCGCGCCAATCTCCCTCACAACTTACAAGCACAGGTTCGTGTCGATGTAATGCATTATTTACTGTAATTGTAACGCACCAGTGATGCATTTTCCTTGCAGTTGTAGCGCTCTTTCCTCCCCTACAGTAGTGAGTACTGCTAATGCATCACTCTCCCCTACAATACTGGGTCCTGGTGCATCCCTGATGCATCAGCCTGACTCGAGCAGATGCATCCCTTTCACTGATGCATCCGCTCGAGTCTGGCTGATCCATCCCGTCTGATGCATCGTCCCTCCCGCCCTTCGTGCGTTGCTGCCCTGATGCATCCCGTCTGATGCATCATCCCTCCCGCCCTTTGTGCGTTGCTGATTCATCCCCTCCCGCCCCTCGTGCATCCCGCCCTCCCGTCTGATGCATTGTGATGCATAATTCTTCCCCTCCCGCCCTTTGTGCGTTGCTTATTCATTTCCTCCCGCCCTCGTGCATCCCGCCCTCCAATATAATCTGGCGCATTGCTGATTCGTCCCCTCCCGGCGCCCTGATGCCATGGCACGTTATGATCATAGTGCATGTATTAATCAATCTACGTCTATCGAGGCCATTAATCAATCTACGTCTACCAAGGCCAGTGTCTCCGCCCAGCGTGCCTCAAACGATGATGCTAGATGTCGGCGCAAGTCAGCCTGCCGTTTCGCATACGCCACACAGCCTTGCTTGAAGATGAGTCCGAGGACGTCAAGGCTGAAATTCGTGCGAAGTATGAGCAACGGCTTAAAGCTCTCAAGAAGGGCGCTAAACGTAGCACTCACTTTCTTGACGACAACGACATTAATGACGGTGACGAAGAGATGGATGCAGAGGTTATCGCACGGTATGTTTCATTTAGACCTAGTGGTTCTATTCAGACGGGCCAACACCATTTGCAGGGGTATCGATGACTTGCCTGTGATTTGTCATCGCTTCGCACAACTTGTGAAGCAGAAGACCCGGTTTGTCGTCTCGTTCATGTTTGCTGGGCCTGATCCAAGGAATGACTGGGACATGACGACTTTATCGTGAGTGGCGTGGCTTACTATGAATTTACGGCGACTCACGTGACACGATTACAAGTTGTCACCCATCGGAAACGCCCAAAGGAAAATCCTTTCATGAGTTGTATGAGACGGCTGACAGAGCATTCCTGGAGGCCTTCCAGCAGTATGCCGAACTCATCTTCCGTAAGTCTTTTTGCACTGTTTTTGGGTCACTCACTGAATGCACGACCAGCTGCAAACAAGCGCAAGCCTGATGCAATCACGACGAACGGAGATGATAACTGCGCCAAGAAGTCTGAGGAGGGCGATGAAGGCGAGCCCGAAGAGGATGACGGACAGCTGGTAGAGGAAGATTCTCAGCAAGGGAAAGAGACTCAGCTATGCGAGTTTGAAGGTGGTAGAGCTGGGACGGGGATGGGGAGCTCTGACAATGGTGAGTGGTCTGGTCTTTATACGTTCTTATTGCGGGCTGATGCTTTGGTCTGATGCATCCATTAGGTGATGCATCAGCCGGTCCTGCGACAGCCTTCTTTTCCATCCCCGGTGCATCACTTAATGATGCATCAGCTGCGCCTGGCTTGGGTGATATTAATCATGCATCAATGGCGCCTGGTGCATTGGCGGGGGCGATTGAATCAGTAAGTACCTTTTCACAGATTACGCCATCTATTTCTTTTTGATTAACATTTCAGAACGACGCGGGGTGCGGTAGTCATGTGTATGGTGCGCAGGCGGCCGTATACAGGACACAGGCTCAAGCCTATGAGACGCAGACTGAGCTGCCATACAATATGCATCCACCTCTGGGTTATGATATACAGGCTAATACCACGTACGGGACGCAAGCCCACCTTGCCTATAACACGGCCGCTCATCCAACCTACAACTCGGACTCACAGGCTCAGTACCACACCCACGCCCATGCTCATGTAGCTCAGGGCAGTCATGCATCACTCTCCGGAATTCACGCACCCTTCCAGGCCGTCCTCCCTCACATTGATGCATCATTTCAGTCTCAAGGATCCTCGCTCCCGATGCAGACAGACAACTACCCTGGCTTCAGTATGCCCCCTTCGGATTCATTCACACAGACTGTCATCACCCCCAACTTTTCATTCGCTGAGGGATTGCGGCATCCAAACTGGAACTTCAATGATCTAGGCTCTCCTACTCCTCAAAGCGGGTGGCGACTCTCAGATATTCTGTCCCCCACTCCTGCAGAGCGCAGTAGCCTGGACGCTGAAGTCAATGATGACTCACTTCCTACTATGCTGCCACCTGTTCCCACTCAGACCAATGGAGACTCACTTCCCATTCTGCCCTCGCCTGTTGACTTTCTTCCCGTTCCGCCTTTGCCTGCTGTGCCTTCTCTCGTTCCGGCTCCGGGTATGGATGGAACGTCTCGCCCTTCTATCATGAAGGCTAGTGGAAAGCCGAAACATGCAAACAAGCGTCCCAATGCTAAGTCCGCGACTAACTGCACTGTGTCCAAGCCCTCGGCTGCTGCGAATACGATTACTCAGTCTGCCCCTGCCGTGCCCCCCGCTAAGAAAAGAAAAGCCAAAGCAGCCACCACAAACCCTGCCCCCGACCTCGAGGTCAGCGCCGTAACAACCAAGCCTTTACCCGTTCCCGTTCCCGTTCCCGTTCCTGTTCCAGTGGCCAATGTTACTGGAGGCGCCACCAGTGGTCAAAGTCAGTCGGAGGGGGTGGTGTCTCCCATTAACGTTGACTCTGCAGTACGCAGCAAACGTGTGCCAAAAAAGTCTAGGCGTAACGAGGCTGCAGACGCAATTGGCACCGATGGTGTCTCGTTCTTTGCTGGAAAGGAAAACACATGCCTGGATGCAGAAGCAGCGTCTTCATTGAAACGACCTGCACAGAATGAGGCCCCCAGCGCTCCCAAGTATGCTACTGTTCTAACTTCTTACTTTTGCGCCATACTGACGTCTGAATCAGGAAAAAGCGAACCAAGGCTTAATTGTTCTCCAAGCTTACGCCCCTAGTGTCTGTAATACTATCTCTACCTTGTAGGCTTATACTCTGTTTTCGCGAGTGAATATATTGCGTCTTCTTGCCGAAAATGTTCGTTGAATTTTTGACGTATAAGATGAGATCTTAGTGTAGAATATTGGCACATCTGACTTCAATTATAGTTTTTCAAAATGCCAAGTGGACTTTGTAAAATTCAACGCGATGGAGATCACGTGGGCAAAATCAGACGGTGCAGTATGTACTAGTATATAGATTATCGCGTCTTCTTGCCGAAAATGTTCGTTGAGTTTTTGACGTATAAGATGAGATCTTAGTGTAGAATATTGGCACGTCTGACTTCAATTATAGTTTTCAAAATGTCAAGTGGACTTGTAAAATTCAACGCGATGGAGATCACGTGGGCAAAATCAGACGGTGCAGTATGTACTAGTATATAGATCGACATGCAAATAAAACCGCGCACAAACAGTGGCGGCGGGCAGGTGGAACGATGCAACCAGTCCTAAAATGGCCGAGCTATTGAAACCGAGCCAGCAACGGCAGCGGGAGGGGGGCAGGGTGTGATGGCATCAGTCCTAAAACTGGACCAAGCTATTGAAACCGCGCAGAAACGGGGGTGGCGGGAGGCGGGCAGGTGCATGATGCATCAGTCCTAAAAACTGACCAAGCTATTGAAAACCGCGCAGAAACGGGGGTGGCGGGAGGCGGGCAGGTGCATGATGCATCAGTCCTAAAACGACCAAGCTATTGAAACCGCAGCAGAGAACGGGGGTGGCGGGAGGCGGGCAGGTGCATGATGCATCAGTCCTAAAACTGACCAAGCTATTGAAACCGCGCAGAAACGGGGGTGGCGGGAGGCGGGCAGGTGCATGATGCATCAGTCCTAAAACTGACCAAGCTATTGAAACCGCGCAGAAACGGGGGTGGCGGGAGGCGGGCAGGTGCATGATGCATCAGTCCTAAAACTGACCAAGCTATTGAAACGGCGCAGAAACGGGGGTGGCGGGAGGCGGGCAGGTGCGTGATGCATCAGTTTTAAAAAAACTGACCAAGCTATTGAAACTGCGCAGAAACGGGGGTGGCGGGAGGCGGGCAGGTGCGTATGCATCATTCCCTAAAACTGACTAGCTTGCGGTGCATATTCGGGAGGTGGGCAGTGCTAGTGATGCATCTAATGAATGCATCATTCCAGTGGGTGCAATATAGGGTGATGCATGCACGGTTATGGGTGATGCATCAGTAACCGTGCATGACATCGCCCTATATTGCTGTGATGCATCAGTATTTGCGGCGCTACAGTTGCAGCACAAATGCATCACACACTACCGTTGCAATCACAGCAATTTATTGCATCACTACGACAAAGGACGCCTGTTACAAGCTTGTAATGGTCCGCCTGCATGGTTCACATGCCTGTTGGTCGCTTCATCATTCTGACTGAACGTGTTGAAGTTTGTTGCAGGATGCCCTCGTCCTGGTGAAGGAAGTACCAAGCAGGCAATGATATGCGTCGCCATGTCATCCAGGCGAGCTATGCTGATGTAGCCGTCGTTCACATAAGTACTAAGTACTAGTCCATGAAGTTGCAGGCCATACTGTAAGAATAACACATTAGTACTTACAATCAGAGAGCAACACTAATACATGGATTCCTATGGTCCACAGGTGGTCTATTATATATAGGGTTGTAGAGTCAGGGAGGATCCTGGTCTAGTACTCGATCCATGGTTCTCTGGACCTGGTACCTGGTCTTCATTTGATAACATCATGGTTCTTCAGTCTATCTATAGGTGACATTACCTCCGAGCCCCTTCAGTGAATTTACCCGTATTAGACGGACAGCTAAGGGTGACAATGTACCAAATACAAGCGGGCCAGCCCATGTGGGGCCCATGGCAATAAGTGTACCATGCTAGACGAGTGGGCCGGTGTGGTGGGCGTACCTGTTTGAACGGATGGGCGGGGGGTCGGTGGTATATAATGTAGATGGTGGTATAGGAATGTAGTGTAGTCTTATGAATAGCAGTGAATGCAGTGTCCGATGGAGACGAGGGGCCGGCTGAATGGTGTGCAATGTAAACGAGTGGGCCGGTGGGGAGTAAGCACAATGGAAGATGGGTGGGCCAGGGGGTGTAAGCTCAATGGAAGACGGGTGGGCTAGAGGGTGTAAGCTCAATGGAAGACAGGTGGGCCAGAGGGAGGGTTGTAAGCTCAAGGAAGACGGGTGGGCCAGGGGGGGGTAAGCTCAATGGAAGACGGGTGGGCCAGGGGGGGGTAAGCTCAATGGAAGACGGGTGGGCCGGGGGTACAGCTTGATGATATCCCATCCGGTAGATGGTGGAAATTCTTCCGGTATTGACGGTGAGAAGAAATGGATGATACAGATGACGACGGGTAGTGTTTACAGATTAGGATGAACATGAAATGGATGATACAGATGCGCCGGTAGTAAATGGATGATACAGATGAGCGGTAGTAGCCTGGATAATGGATGAAAATGGATGATACAGATGAGACGGTAGTAAATGGATGATAACAGTTGAGGCGGTAGTTGTATATGAAAATCGACATACAAATTAGCCGGATGAGCGGATGATACATGAAATGGGATGATACAGATGAGCCGGTCGTGTTAGAGATATTGGCCGGATGAGCCAGTACATTAAATGGATGATACAGATGAGCCGGTAGTAAATGGATGATACAGATGAGCCGGTAGTTAGTTAGTATATGAAAATTGACTATACAAATTAGCCAGATGAGCCGGATGATACAGATGAGCCGGTCATGTTAGATGGATTGGCCGGATGAGCCAGTGTATATTAAATGGATGATACAGATGAGCGTCGAGTTAGTATATGAAAATCGACTATACAAATTAGCCGGATGAGCCGGAGATGATACATGAAATGGATGATACAGATGAGCCGGTCGTGTTAGATGGATTGGCCGGATGAGCCAGTACATTAAATGGATGATACATGATGAGCCGGGTATAGTAGATACGG